>CAUYLG010046885.1:0-31499 GCA_963573385.1 Cacajao melanocephalus | reverse complement strand
TTCCTTCCTACTTCCCTCCCTCCCTCCCTCCCTCCCTCCCTCCCTCCCTCCCTCCTTCCCTCCTTCCCTCCTTCCTTCCTTCCTTCCTTCCTTCCTTCCTTCCTTCCTTCCTTCCTTCCTTCCTTCCTTCCTTTTGATGGAGTCTCACTCTGTCACCCAGGCTGGAGTGTAGTGGTGCGATCTTGGCTTACCAGAACTTCTGCCTCCCAAGTTCAAGTCATTCTCCTGCCTCAGCCTCCCAAGTAGCTGGGATTACAGGTGCCTGCCACCATGCCTGGCTAATTTTTGTATTTTTAGTAGAGACGGGGTTTCACCATGTTGGGCAGGCTGGTCTCAAACTCTTGACCTTGGGTGGTCTGCCTGCCTTGGCCTCCCAAAGTGCTGGGATTACAGGTGTGAGCCACCATGCTCGGCCACGCTAGCAGTTTCAGAAGATTACGTAGTTCAAGGAGAGAGATGGGATACGATTGCTGTCTCATTTTAATGCCTTTCTGGACCTGATAATTTAAAAGGGCTTACGTTCCTCATATAAAAAGAGTATGTGATCAAGCATGGTGGCTCATGCCTATAATCCCAGCACTTT
Source organism: Cacajao melanocephalus (assembly GCA_963573385.1). Taxonomy (NCBI): domain Eukaryota; kingdom Metazoa; phylum Chordata; class Mammalia; order Primates; family Pitheciidae; genus Cacajao; species Cacajao melanocephalus. Next base: position 30,916 of record CAUYLG010046885.1, on the reverse strand, counting down.
GGGAGGCTGAGGTGGGTGGATCGCTTGAGAGCAGGAGTTAGAGACCAGCCGGGGCAACAGGCCAAAACCCCATCACTACAAAAATACAAAAACTTGCTGGGCATGGTGGCATGTACCTGTTGTCCCAGCTACTTGGGAGGCTGAGGCAGAAGGATCATCTGAGCCTGCCAGGAGGTAAAGACTGCAGTGAGTCGTGATGGTGCCACTGCACTCCAGCCTGGGTGACAGAGTGAGACTCTCTCAAGAAAAAAAAAAGTGTTTGTTTGTGTGAGCACAGGTATATAACTCTTCTTTCTTTGTCACTCTCTAGCAGCTATTTCTACTTCTCTCAGTCAGAAGAGAGAAAAAATAAGAATATATAGTAGTTCCTGTTCACATCTTTGTAAATTTGGATTATTTGGTACAATTTTTTTTTTTTTTTAGAGACAGGGTTTCACCATCATGTTGGCCAGGATGTTCTCTATCTCCTTACCTTGTGATCCACCCGCCTCGGTCTCCCAAAGTGTTGGGATGACAGGTGTAAGCCACCTCACCTGGCTTTTTTTTTTTTTAAACAGGGTCTTCCTCTGTCACCCAGGCTAGAGTGCAATGGTGCCAATCATGACACACTGCAGCCTCAATCTCCTGGGCTCAAGAGATCCTCCTATCTCAGCCTCTAAAATAGCTGGGAATGTATAGGCATGTGCCACACTACTCCTGGCTATAAAATATCTTTTTTTTTTTTTTTTTTTGAGACAGAGTCTCCCTCTGTTGCCAGGCGCTAGACTGTAGCGCAGTGGCACAATCTCAGCTCACTGCAACCTCCGTCTCCTGGGTTCAAGCAATTCTCCTGCCTCAGCCTCCTGATAAAATATCTATTTAACCTATAGTATTCCTGATGAATTTTGCTGTAGGCAAGGTTGCTCTTGGTGGTAGAGGCAAGTTCTAGAGCTACTAAAATCTTCATCGCACAGAGATTCTCATATTACTTTTATGAGATAATGAGGTTAAAATGCTGGTGAAATTCAAGCAACATATTCCCCTTGATTTAGGCTGAGTTATGAGAATAAGAATTTCCCTTATTCTTAATTCTTCTCATGTAGTGGGTGTTGGCAGTGAGGACTGAAGCCCCTATAGAGGCCCTGAGAGAATAGGAATTTATTATTTTTATTTTGAGACAGGGTCACCCTTTGTTGCCCAGGGTGGAGTGCAGTGATGCAATTCGGATCACTGCAGCCTCTGCTTCCCGGATTCAAGTGATTCTCCTATCTTAGCCTCCCAAGTAGCTAGGACTACAGGTGCTTGCCACCATGCCTGAATAATTTTTGTATTTTTTAGTAGAGATGCAGTTTAGTCATGTTGGTCTTGAACTCTCGACCTCGGGTGATCTGCCTGCCTGGGCCTCCCAAAGTGCCGGGATTACAGGGGTGAGCCACCACGCCTGGCTGAGAACAGGGATTTAGATTGGTGTATTTGGGGTGGGGGAGGAGAGTAATGACCAGGATTTCAGGAAATCAAGAGTGGGTAAGAGGCATGACTATTTCCCAATCTGAGCTAGCTTCCTATATGCTCCTTTTCTTTCCAAGAATCCTCAGAAACTGTTTGGGTTTCTTTACACTATCATCACCCACTGACTCTTATAAAATTCCCACTCTTCTTGAAGACTAGTATTGAAGACAACATCACTTGGCCTGCCAGTCTCAGAAACCACATAGCACTTCAGTTTTGTAAGAGATCTTGCTGCTAGTAATAATGCAAATTATACAAGAAAAGTCTTCCTTTATTCTACCTATTTTTAATTTTTAATTTGTTTTTTAGAGATGTGATCTCACTGTTTTACCTCAACTGATTCTCCTGCCTTAGCCTATTGGGTAACTGGGACTACTGCCACCACACACAGCAAGACTTCCTTTTTTTTTTTTTTAAGAGCCATTCTTTCTCTCTTATTTTTTTAGAAACTAAAAAAGAAATCCAGGCTGGGTGTGGTGGCTCATGCCTGTAATCCCAGCACTTTGGGAGGCCCAGGCAGGCAGATTATGAGGTCAAGAGATCAAGATCATCCTGGCCAACATAGTGAAACCCTGTCTCTACTAAAAATACAAAAAAATTAGCCAGGTGTGGTGGCATAGGCCTGTGGTCCCAGCTACTCCGGAGGCTGAGGCGGAAGAATCGCTTGAACCCAGGAGGCAGAGGTTACAGTGAGCCAAGATTGCGCCACTGCACTCCAGCCTGGTCACCTGGTGACAGAGCAAGACTCCGTCTAAAAAAAAATAAAACCACAGAAGCACACAGTCAGTGAGCATTCAAAGGATGGAATGATACAGTTCAATTATAGTTGAGGGGATAATTAGACTCAACAATTCTCCAAGATTTTTTTTTTCTTTTAAGACAGGGTCTATTGCCCAGGTTAGAGTGCAGTGGCATGATCATAGCTCACTGCAACCTGGAACTCCTGGGTTCAGGGATCTTCCTGCCTCAGTCTCCCAAAGTGCTGGGATTGCAGGTGTTAACTACCGCACCAAGCCCTTCTCCTGGATTTCTCAGATTAGCAGGTGGATTTGTAAGGCTTAGGTAGAAGGAACGTGGAGACTGTGAGCAAGTGGAATGCAGACAAGGTTTCACAGTGGTGCCCAGGCTGGTCTTGAACTCCTGAGCTCACCTTCCACCACAGCCTCCCAAATTGCTGGGAGTACAGGTGTGAGCCACTGCACCTGGCCAATAATTTAAATAAACAGTAAAGGATGCAAAGAGTTGTAGAAAAGGCTTTGCTAAACAAAATGTTGTGAATAATCAAGTTGAAGTTCCTAATTTTACAGATGAGGAAAGTCAGTCTTAAAAATTAAACAGACTTTTCCATGGTCACACAGCTAGTTACTCTGAGAATCAGGAAAAGATCTCAGATGCCCTAACTACTCTGTTGCTCAGTTTCTTTTATTCTACTACATGGAATGCTCTTCAAAACTAACAACCGGGCAAAACAGAATGAATAAACATGTTAAATTACAGGCCAGCCACAGAATTTAGGTGGGACTCACAAAAGTACATACAACAATCCTGACTCAGGGTCTAAAATATAAAATTAACTTAAGACGTGTGAAGTAAAATTTGAAATAATAAAAGACAAGTCAGATGGTAGGTATGTTAGACCTTAAAATAGTTTATTTTTAAAAAGCAAAGATAATTTTTGTCCCTCATCTTATGAAAAGCCTGGAATACATGATGACATTTTTTTTGTTGTTAGTTTTGGGTTTTTCTTTTCCATATCAGATGGGTAACGTGTGGGTGGCACAACAAGGTTTGAGGGAGGGACATCTCACACAAGTGTGAACACACAATCATCACACTATGAACTACAAAAGTATCTCGTAAGTAGCTTTTCATTTCAAGACAAAGTAAATGTACATTACAAAAAATGTAGTAAAAAAATAATAAAGTTAGTAATGCTTGTCCCATCCAAGTATAGTTTCAAGTCTTTATACTGCAACAAAAGCACATAAAAAATAAATTTAGTGAAATTCTAAAAACCACTCATTTTATTTGAAGAGTTTTTTTTTTTTTTTTTTTTTTTGAGACCGAGTTTTGCTCATGTTGCCCAAGCTGGAGTGTAATTGCACGATCTTGGCTCACTGAAATCTCCACCTTCTGGGGAGGCTATTCTCCTGCCTCAGCCTCCCGAGTAGCTGGGATTACAGGCGCGCACCACCACGCCCGGCTTTTTTGTATTTTTAGTAGAAACAGGGTTTCACCATGTTAGCCAAGCTGGTCTCGAACTCCTGACCTCAGGTGATCTGCCCGTCTCGGCCTACCAAAGCGCTGGGATTACAGGCGCGAGCCACCGCACCTGGCCTATCTAGAGGGTTTCTATACACATTATGCAATATTTACTGAACATCTTGAACCGGGTGGAACTGGCGCGGTGCTAGACGTTAGGGACAGATTCTGTCCTGTTCCTCTCTATCCCGAAGAGGTTTACGGTATACAGGGGAAAACATATAAATAGATGTTTGTCAATTCTATTACAAAACTTGTGTCAAAATACAATGAGACTTAAATCTCACAGTTTGTAGCTGTGACACTGATCATTCTGGAATTCTTAGGTTCTTTTCCAAAACAAGCGCTCAGTTCAAGGCTGGTATGTTATTATTACCAGCACTATTTCAAAACATGTGTTAAGATAAACCTAGACTAAGAAAATACTACTTTACTACTTGTCAAGTGTTCGAGCCTTTCAAAAACCATCCTGTTTAGGGACTTGGAAACAAGCGCAAGTCTGGAGAAACCATTGAGCTGCTAACGTAGACGTTTCAAAGGTCACATGTACTTACACTAGGGACACCCCGGGGAGCGGTGCATGTTGGGACTTGTAGTCCTAACAGAACTGAGGAAACTGCAACACTATTTACAGTGCACTTCTCCCCTTCAAATAATTCAGACCTATTAGTTAGATTAAGCCCTAACCTAAAGCACAATTTGACACACCTCACTCATTCTGGGTTCATCAGGCTTCTACCAGGCTTATCGTGTTCAAGCTCAAACGCACGGCGTTCTCCTGCACAAGCCTCAAAGAGATTGGCTTATCCTTGGTGGTGGGCGGAGCCCTAGGTGGACCGGGGGTCGGGATTGGCCAGTTTCTAACGAGAAGAGGCGTTTTTATATTTCCTTGCTGATATGTATGCTGCGGTAAAAAAGTGAATCTTTTACCACAGTACCAGCTTCACCGATCGAAGTCTCGCGATATTTCCGCCTAAGTGCTCCCGAGACGCGTAGTGAGCGGCAGAGGACTGTGGGGGTGGCGGGCACCGGAGCCGGGAAGGGACAGGTCAGGCGGGGAGTGCGAGCGCGTGCTGCCTGCGCCACTTGGGCTAGGTCAAGAGCGGGTGCCTGAGGCCCAGAGGAAGTGTGTAGACAGCGCGGCCTTCCTAGCCGGTTAGTCGGCCCCGGGTCGTGGCCGGTGAGGGGACCCCGATCTTCACCTGGGCCAGCGCGGTCAGTGACAGGTGCGTCGAGGAGCGCGGCGCTCCGCCCGCTCGCCGACCCGCCCCCTCCGGGCCTCGCCCTCCTGGGCTCGGGATGAACCGCGGGCCCCAGCTGAGCGGCTCCAGCTCCGGGCGCCTGTCGTTGCTTCTGCCGTCGCCGCCAAAGAGCGGCCGCCGCCCCTGAGGGAAGGAGGGAGGGAAGCGGCCGCTGACCTGGGGCATGAGCTGGACGCGGTGTCCGTTGCAGGACTAGGGCACCGACATGAACTTGCATCAGGTGCTGACCGGGGCCGTGAACCCTGGCGACCACTGCTTCTCCGTGGGCAGCATTGGCGACCAGCGCTTCACGGTGAGTTTGAGAGAGGCCCTCGCGTCGCCGATGGCCCGGCCTTTGCCCGTCATTCTGGGCCGAGCTCGGCCCAGAACGACGGGCAGAGGCGCGAGCGCCTTGTCGCCCCAGGGGGGGTCCCTATCTCCTAGAGCCGGGCAGACCTGGTCCTTGAAAACTGAAGAGGGAAAACCATTTCGGTCAGTGAGGTACTGTATGGAGCCTGAACTCAAGTTAGAATGTTCTGTAGGATTTTTAAAGTTTTTGGTATGACTTCCTTGGGCAGGGGTGCTTTTGCTGAAGTCGTTTATCCAAAAATCTTTGTTGAGTAACGAGTTGGGGGCTTTTTATTATACCACTTGATAGGCTCAAATTATCAAATTTAGGAATAGTGGGGATTGGCTTCATTTTGTATTTTAAGTTAAGGTCCAGTGTCTTTGTAGTTAAAAAGAGTGGGTGTCTCAAAACAATTACCAATTGTTTGCTGTCAACGACTAGCCTTGAGTAAAGATACAGTGAAAACAGTGCTTTTCATTTATTTTCTTTACAAATTCCTTGAGAAATAACTTAGGAAAGAAAAACAAAGCCTTTTCATTTTTAAAAATATTTCTTGGATATTTTATAATAACCCGGTAATTCCAGGTTAAGATTTACTAAAAGTGATTTGCTTTTCAGTGGTCTTTCCCACATTCTGAAATAAAGAGGGCACCAAACTTCAGGCTACTTGTCAGTATAGTGGCATTTTCTGCTTTAACTATAGTTTTTTTGTAACAGTTTCAAACTGTAAGTAATTGCACATGATAACTTTCATCTAAATAAATTTATAATATTAATTATTTTTGATACAATTTGTGTAGATACCTCCTTAGTTGTGATTAAAAGTAAAACTTGTCACTGCCTGGAAATACCGAGTGTTGCAGGCTTTTTTTCTAAAACAACAACAACAGCAACAAACACGGAAAGGTAAAACTTAATTCTGTATAAGTGACACGAAGTAAATAATGTAACCAGTGCCCCAGGTTTAGGAGTCTAAAATTTCTAATCTTTTTGTCTGCTTTTAGCTTTTTTGCGGTCTTTGTTGGTCAGAATAAATAATACTCAGCATTTAACTTGGTGTAGGAGTTTAAGGCCTCTATTGTACTTTTAGAATTGTGCCAACAAGCATTTTGCTTTCAGATAGAGACTGTGCCTCCCCAGTAGACTGACTCATACACAGCTTACTTTATCCCGATTCCAATTCTAAATGTTTGCCCAGCCTAAATATTCAGGAAAAGAGTGAGCTCTGAGATTCTCAGTGAGCAACTCGTTTCCTTACAGCTGGCTGCATTGCTCTCTGCTCTTGGTGCTTAAGAGGGAAATGAACATTATCATCCTTAGATGGTTTTCCTAGTGGGAAATTAGAGGATAATGTTCCATACTCTGCCATTTCCTAAAGTTATATGAGTGCTTTCTCCAATCTAAATTCTAAGAACTTTTGCTTTTTTAAAAATTTTGAAATGAGGTCTCCCTCTGTCACCCAGGATGGAGTGCAGTGACGTGATCACAGTTCACTGCAGCCTCAACCTCCCTGGCTCAAGCCGTCTTCCCACCTTAGGCTCCTGATAGCGAGGACTACCGCTGCTAATCACCACGCCTGGCTGTTTTCTATTTTTTGTAGAGATGAGATCTTCTTACGTTTCCCAGGCCTGTATTGAGTTCCTGGGTTCAAGTGATCCTCTCACTTCAGCCTCCCAAAATGCTAGGATTAGAGGCGTGAGCCACCATGTCCAGCCCTAAGAATTTTTTCTAAAAAGACATTCACAATCTATGTAAGCAGTGATGTGAACTTCAAAGCATATACAGTGTGATGGCCTATTTATATACCTGTATGCATTCCTCTATAAAACCTTGGTGAATGTCTCCGTATTGTTTTTAAGGAGAGATCAGTTAATGTGCCAAAGATTAGATGGTCATCCTATACCATCATGTAGTTTGTTGCTCAGTTCTGCCGAATTTTAAAGTTTATTTCTATAGAGTAGGATTTAATCTCCCACCAAGCCTGCTGCAGATTTCTTCTAGGTCTCTGGAAGCATTCAGTAAATAAACTAAAAATAAATTTTTTTAAGTATAAAGAGAGCTCGGCTCTCTTTAGTTTTGATGGAATTTTAAGGATATAATAGTCATGGTTTTCTTTTGCAGCCTATCCAGACTTGACTCTTAGTTCTGTTACAAATTGAATTTCTCAAGCTCGTTATCCTAGACGCTTATATACACCTTAAATATGTCTCTCCTGTTCTCTCATGTTAAAAGGCAGAATCCTTTGTTTACTTCTTGAGTTTTTATTTTATTTTTTGAGAAGGAGAGTTTCGCTCTTGTTGTCCAGGCTGGAATGTAATGTCGCGATCTTGGCTTACTGCAACCTCTGCCTCCTGGGTGCAAGAGATTCTTCTGCCTCAGCCTCCCAAGTAGCTGGGATTACAGGCATGCACCACCACGCTTGACTAATCTTTTTTTTTTTTTTTTTTGAGACAGAGTTTCGCTCATGTTGCCCAGGCTGGAGTGCAATGGCACGATCTTGGCTCACCACAACCTCCACCTCCCGGTGGAGCTATTCTCCTGCCTCAGCCTCCCAAGTAGCTGCGATTACAGGCATGCACCGCCACACCTGGCTAATTTTGTATTTTTAGTAGAGACAGCATTTCTCCATGTTGGTCAGGCTGGGCTGGAACTCCTGACCTCGGGTGATCTGCCTGCCTCAGCCTCCCAAAGTGCTGGGATTATAGGCGTGAGCCACTGTGCCTGGCTAATTTTGTATTTTATAGTAGAGAAGGGGTTTCTCCAAGTTGGTCAGGCTGGTCTCGAGCTCCTGACCTCAGGTGATCCACCCACCTCACACCCCAAAGTGTTGGAATTACAGGCCTGAGCCACTGTGCCCAGCCTGAGTTTTGTTTTTAGCCTCTTTTGATTTTGACTTTTCTTTGATTGGAAAATAGCACACATTAATAGTAGATGCTATGTGAAGACTAAAATATCCCTCAATTGCATTTTACTCGAAGTAGAGTATATGGCATCTTCCTCTTGCAGTTCTCCTTGAAAAATTCTTTTATTCCTTCTGGTACTTTGTGCCTTCTCTTACGACGGTCCTATTTTTTAAGTCCTCCCTTTGTGTGTTTGCAGATTACTTCCCCGTTCTTGCTTTGAAAGATTACAAGATGTGAGATCTAGTTTTACTCATAAAGTGTCACAGGTTTTAAATGGAAATGAAACTGAATTCCACTTCTCCAGTTTTCTATAGTCCAAGTATTAGATAACTTTTTTATTACTTCAATAGGCATCAAGCTGTTTTGACTTTACTCATAGTAAGAAAACCTCTAGTGGGCGATGACCATCTCTCCTGTACTTTTAGAGTACTTTCTTTGCATCTTTATTATATCATTAACCAGTTTTGCCCTGTGGATTGTATGTGTCTTCCCAGGCTTCATTGTAAGCACCTAGAACAGTGATTGAAAGAGTATTTAAACCTAATAGTAAGGTCATTATTTGGAGTTGATTTCCAATGCAGTCCCTTATAATTAGCTGTTTATCCATTAGCAAGTTCTATTCCTTGAATTTCTTTTTTTCCTCTTCTGTAAAATGGGACTAAAATAGTACTATTCATAGAGTTGTTTCATGAAAAAGGGCTAAGCTGTAAGTCCATGGTTTAGCACATGTAAAACTCTCAAAAATGTCAGTTTTTTTTTTTAAAAAAAAAGACCAGATTTTTCACATACTAAGTACGAAATTAACAAGGAAAAAGGTATGAAGGAAGCATTCCAGTAAATTAAAAAAAAAAACAAAAAAACTTTTGCTTAGCATACCTGAAGTCTCCGCTAGTTGCTCACTTGATGTTGATGATAAAATACGTAACAACAACTTCGAAAAAGAAACCAACAGGAATATTTTATTTGGACTCAAATCTAAATGATTAAAGCTATTTTAAAATACAGCAATTATCAATTGTATTACAGTAAGGTTTCTCTATCCATTTTTCATTAATTCAGCCACTATGAAGTACTTTCTAGTATCAGGCATTAGAATAAATGTCACCTTAATTTTATGGAAACTGACATTTTTGAGAGTTTTACATGTGCTAAAACATGGACTTACAGCCTAGCACTTTTTTCATGTAACAACTCTATGCAGAGGAAGAACTGCGTCGTATGTGTGTTATGCATATAATCAAAATATAATTCTCAACTTTAAATTGTGGCAGAGAATAAAGTTGAAAATTATATTTTGATTAGATGCATGATAACACACATGCAACTCAGTTCTTCCTGTGCATCGTGTTTAGTCTTAAAGTTGATAAACCTAATGTTGTATGTGCCTAATAGAAGGATTTTCATTTGTCAATTTAATTTTATTGGGTAGTAATAGATTGCTCTGATTACAGATCTTTTATCTTATTATTACTGTTTTTTAATTAAAACTTTTTTTTTTGAGACGGAATTTCGCTTTTGTTGCCCAGGCTGGTGTGCCATGGCGTGATCTTGGCTCACCACAACCTCTGCCTCCCAGGTTCAAGTGATTCTCCTGCCTCAGCCTCCTGAGAAGCTGAGATTATAGGCATGCTCCACCACGCCTGGCTAATTTTGTATTTGAATTAGAGACAGGATTTCTCCATGCTGGTCAGGCTGGTCTCGAACTCCTGACCTCAGGTGATCTGCCCACCTCAGCCTCCCAAACAGGTGTGAGCCACCACGCCCGGCCTAGTTAAAACATTTTAAAATAAAAAGAAACGGGGTCTCACTATATTGACCAGGCATGTCTGGAACTCCTGGCCTCAAGTGATCCTTCCACCTCAGCCTCCCAAAGTGCTGGAATTACAGGCATGAACCACTAGGCCCGGTGCTGTTTTGTTGTTGTTGTTGAGGTGGGAACTTGTTATATTGCCCATGCTGGTTCGGAACTCCTGGGCTTAGGTGAGCCTCCCTGTGATTACAGGTGTGCACCACTGTGCCTCATGATTATAGATGTTTTGACAGAAGTGGCTGGTGACATCTACAGTTTATTTGATAAGCCAGTGCTGCTATTATTGTTTTGGTAACCTTCTACATTACAGTCAGGGCACCTTAAAATGAGTTTTTGTGAATAATTTGTTTAGACAGATCTGTATAACTAGTTTTACATTTTGATTTAGAAGTGTCATGTATTGTATTACATCTTAGGTGTTTTATTTTTTTAAGACATGGTCTCACTCTGTCACCCAGACTGGAGTGCAATGGATCTCAGCTCACTGCCGCCTCTGCCCCCTGGGCTGAAGCAATCCTGCCACCTTAACCTACCTTTTGAGTGGCTGGGACCACAGGCATGCACCACCGTTACTGTATACTTTTTTTTTTTTTTTTTTTAAGTAGAGATGAGGTTTTGCCATGTAGCCCAGGCTGATCTCAAACTCCTGAGCTCAAGGAATCCACCTGCCTCAGCCTCCCAAAGTCTTGGGATTACAGGTGTGAGCCAGCACGCCTGGCCTGTTTTAGGTTTTTATTTAAAATCAGGTAGATGGATTATTTTTATTTAATAATTTAGTGGTACAGGGATTATTTTAAAATCATGCACAGCCATTCTGTTTCATTTATTTATTTTTTAAAAAATTTTAATGATGAGGTCTTGCTGTGTTGTCAGGGCTAGGCTGGAATCCTGGCCTTACGTGATCCTACTGCCTCAGCCTCCCAAGTAGCTGGGACTACAAGCCTGTGCTGTTGCACCTGGCTCATATTTTCGCTTTTATTTTCACAAACTTTCTAGTATTAAGAAGAACATGGAAACTGGAGATTTAATATGTCATTTTCTTAATATTAAGATTTAATAGGAGACAGAGTTTCACTCTTGTTTTCCAGGCTGGAGTGCAATGGTATGATCTTGGCTCACCGCAACCTGTGCCTCCCGGGATCAAGCTATTCTCCTGCCTCAGCCTCTCGAGTAGCTGGGATTATAGGCATGTGCCATCACGCCCGCTAAATTTTTGTATTTTTAGTAGAGACAGGGTTTCTCCATGTTGGTCAGGCTGGTTTCAAACTCCCAACCTCAGGTGATCCGCCCGTCTCGACCTCCTGAAGTGCTGGGATTACAGGTGTGAGCCACTGTGCCCGGCAATATGCCCTTTTCTTTGAGAAATGAGACTACTTATATGGACCTGGAACTTGAATTATTTGTTCAGCCACTGATTCATCTGTTCTTAGCACATATTTGTAAGATATTTATTTTATTTATTTTTTTGAGACAGAGTCTTGCTCTATCACGCCGGCTGGAGTGCAGTGGTGGGATCATGGCTCACTGCAGCCTCAACTCCCTGGGCTCAATCAGTCTTCTCACGAGTAGCTGGGACCACAGGCGTGTGCCACACCATGCCCGGCTAATTTTTTATTTTTATTTTATGCGGATATAGGGGTCCCACTATGTTACCTAGGCTGATTTCAAACTCCTGGGCTTAAGCAATCCTCCCACCTTGGCCTCTTAAAGTGCTGAGATTACAGGCATGAGCCACTGCACCCAGTCTCTGAGATACTCAGATTGAGGAGTTCATATCATGTCTGTGTTGCAGGATGAAGACAGCTGTATGGAAATCAGGCTTTAATTCTTGACCTTATTACCTTTTGTTTCATAGTTATTGTTACACATTGTAACTTGACAATTTATATAATTAGCATGTGTTAACTTAGCAACATTCCTTTTGCCAATACCCTTTTAATTCTCTTGACCCTTTTTGTTTTCACTAGTCTCATTATTGATTTGTTGAGGTTTTCTGTTTTCTTATAGTTCAATCTTGGTAGATTGTATGTGTCCAGGAATTTATCCACGTCTGGATTTTATTGAATTTGTTGGCATGTAGTTGTTCATAAGGATTGTTTGTATTTCTTTGATCTAGTTGTTATGTCTTCTTTTTAATTTGTTACTTATTTGGGTCTTCTCGTTTTTTCTTAGTCAAGCCAAAGATTTGTTGATTTTCTTTAACTTTTCATAAAAAATTTTCATTTTGTTGATCTTTATGATTTTTTTTAGTCTCAATTTCATTTATTTATGCTCTGAACTTTATTCTGTCCTCCTGCAAATTTGGGTTTGATTTGTTCTTCCCTTTCAAGTTCCAGGAGGTTCATTAATTATTAGGTTGTTTATTTGAAGTCTTTCTACTTTTTTTTCCCTACTTTTTTAATGTAAGCATTTATTGCTTTCAGCTTTTCTTAATACTGCTTTTGCTCTATCCTATAGATTTTGTTATGTTGTATTCCCATTTTCATTTGTTTTAAGAAAGTTTTAAATTTCCTTCTTAATTTCATTATTGATTTGTTGATCATTCAGGAGCATATTTGTGAAGTTTCTGAGGGTTTTCTTACTGATATCTAGTTTTATTCCATTGTAGTGAGACAAGATACTTGATATGATTTGGTTTTTTTAATTATTTTTTTCTAATAAAAAGATTGTATTTACTTAGAAGCATTCATAATGTAAAAAAAAAATCTACAACTTTTTTTTTTTTTTTTTTTTTTGCAATTACAGGGTGGTATTCAGTTAACAGCACAATAGTTATTTCGTACAGGCTGCATCAGAGACAACTGAAGATGAAAAAACTACCATCCCCATATTTAACTAATTTGTACTGTGCACTAACAAGAACCTGCTTTAAATTTCCGTATCAATTTACAACCCCCGTACTGTACCAGGCAAGGTTAGTGGCCATTGGAAATACCACCAGGACAGGGCTGTCAAAAGACACATTCGGTAGTGTGTTAACTGTACAAAAAAAGACACTGTACAGTTTAAAAACAAATCTTACACAGCCTTACATTTTTTTTCTTTAAAAGGAGTATATTGTGTACAGGGGGTTAAATGCTTTATAGACAAGAAAAAAAAACTGCACTAGAACCAACTTATTCATCATGATCTTCTTCCTCCTCTTCATCTTCCTCTTCTTCCTCTTCTTCCTTCTTTTTCTTGCTTTTTTCAACCTTGACAACTCCCTTTTTTGCTGCATCAGGCTTTCCTTTAGCTCGATATGCAGTAATATCCTTTTTGTATTATTCCTTCAGCTTCGCAGCCTTCTTTTCATAAGGCTGCTTGTCATCTGCAGCAGTGTTATTCCACATCTCTCCCAGTTTCTTCACAACATCACCAATGAACAGGCCAGGATGTTCTCCTTTGATTTTTGGGCGATACTCAGAGGAGAACAGGAAAAAGGCCGAAGGAAGCCTCTTGGGTATGTTGGGATCCTTGAGCTTCTTTTTGTCTCTCCTTTAGGAGGGATGCAGGTTTTCATTTCTCTCTCATAACGTGCATTGTCCACCTTTGCCATATCTTCAAATTTTCCTTAATCTTTAGCAGACATGGTCTTCCACGTCTCTGAGCACTTCTTAGAAAACTCTGAGAAGTTGACTGAAGCATCTGGGTGCTTCTTCTTATTCTCCTCCTGGCAAGTTTGCACAAAAAAATGCATGTGATGACATTTTGCCTCTCGGCTTCTTAGGATTTTCTTTGCCCATGTTTATTTTTCCTCAGCAAGGCACAGAGTCGCCCAGTGCCCATCCGGCTCTCACTTACCGTGGCGCTGTCTCTATGGAGCTCAATGTAGTGCAATGACTGTCTATTTCTGTTTTTTAAAAAAATTGTTCAGACTTGTTTTGTGACCTCAGATATGTCTATTCTTAGGAACATTCTATGTGTTGATGAAAATAATGTGTATTCTGCAGCGGTTGGGTGAATGTTTTTTAAATATCAGTTAGGTCTATTAAGTCTAGTTTATCATTTAGCTGATGTTTCTTTGTTGATTCTTCTGTCTAGATGATCTGTCTATTACTGAGAGTGGGGCATTAAAGTCTCCTACATTATTGTATTGCATTCTATTTAGATCTATTCATGTTTGCTTTATTTTTATTTTTTATTTTTTTTGAGACAAAGTCTCATTCTGTTGCCCAGGTTGGAGTACAATGGTGCAATCTTGGTTAACTGCAACCTCCACCCCCCAGGTTCAAGTGATTCTCCTGCCTCAGCCTCCCAAGTAGTTGAGATTACAGTGCCTGCTTCCACGCCTGGCCAATTTTTGTATTTTTAGTAGAGATGGAGTTTCACCATGTTGGCTAGGCTAGTCTCGAACTCCTGACCTCAGGTGATCTGCCCGCTCCAGCCTCCCAAAGTGCTGGGATTACAGATGTGAGCCACTGAGCCTAGCAATGTTTGCTTTATATGCTTGAGAGCTCTGATGTTGGGTGATAGAGATATTTATAATTGTTATATCTTATTTCAGGATTGACTGCTTTCTCATTATGTAGTAACCTTCTTTGTCTCTTTGTAGTCTTTGATTTGTAGTGTATTTTATCTGATGTAAGTATAGCCAGTCTGGTTATGTTTTGGTTTTCAGTTGCAAGGAATATCTTTTTCCACCCTTTTGCCTTAGTCTATGTATGCCTTTATTGGTGAGGTGTGTTTCTTGTGGGCAGATGTGGTTGGTTCTCTTTTCTTCATTTATTCAGCCATTCTGTGCCTTCTAATGGGAGAATCAAGCCTATTTACATTGTGTTATTGGGTTGGTGCAAAAGTAATTGCAATTTTTGCCTTTAAGAAGATATTATTGGTAAGTAAGGATTTACTACAGGCACTTTGATGATTTTCTGGTTGTTTTCCTCTTTTCCTTTCTTACTGTCATCCTTTGTGGCTAAATGCTCTTTTCTGGTAGTGTGTTTTACTTTGTTACTTTTTATTTTTAAATAATTTATTATAAGTTTTTGCAGTGTGGTTACCATGAGGCGCCCATAAAACATCTTACTGAAGTGCATTATTATCTTAAAGATATGACAACTTATATCACAAAGAATAGAAACAAAGAAAAATAAACAAAAATTCTGTACTTATATTTTTGGCTTTTAGTTGTCTCAATTTACATGTTTTTGTATTGCCTATCTCTTAAAAAGTCTCAGAGACAACACTTAAGTTGCTTTCAGTTGTCTTAATTTACATGCTTTTGTATTACCTATCTCTTAATAAGTCTCGGAGGCAACGCTTAAATCTCGGAGGCAAGGCTTAAGTCCAGGTTCACCTTGGCTCTAGTAAGCCCTCAAAGGGCTGTCCTTTCTAAAGTGAGGAGATCCCACAGGAGGTATTTCAGCAGAGTGGGAATGCTGGCTAAGGGTTCATGTGCTGGAAATGTGTGGGACAAACCTCCTATGGAGTGGTACTGCTGAACAGCCTCTCTCATGTAGCATCTCTTTTGGCTGAGTTATGGAGCCGTATTTTCGGTGATGCCGATGATAATGCTGCCTGTCCTCTTTGTTTCTCCCTGTCCTCAGAGATATTTCTCTTTAGGCACTTGTGATGCTTCTTTTGGTTTATAGCTGGAACGGATCTCCTGCTAGAGAACCAAAGATGGTGGGAAAGCTGGATGTTCACCTTAATCTCACTTTTTCCAATGTAGAAATAGTATTTGGGGAAATTTTCTGTGCCCTTGGTGCTGGGCAGAATTGGGGGAGGGGTCTTTTGAAGGTGGAAGTCTCATTGTTTTTTTTCATTTCTGAAAATTGTCTTTTTTCATTCTTGTGGCCCCAGGAACTGTCTTATCTTCATATGTGAGTTCTGGGTTATTTCTGGTGATAATTTCACCACTGTATATTTGTTTTGGGTTTTCTTTTTATTTTAAAAAATTCTTCTTCTTTTTTTCATATGGAGTCTTGCAGTATTGCCCAGGCTGATCTCAAACTCCTGGGCTCAAGCGATCCTCCCTCCTTAGCCTCCTGATTAGGTGGGATTACAGGTGTGATGTTGTGTTTTTTGTTTTCTTTGGAGGCGAGTGAAACACCACCTTTTTGGAGCCACAATTATTATTATTTAAATAATAGCTTTATTGAAATATAATTTATATACCATAAAGTTTACCCTTTTAAAGTGTAAATTTTAGTGGTTTTAGTGTATTCACAATGTCTATTACCACAGACTAATTAAAGAACATTTTCCTCATCCCCAAGAAAAATCCCGTATCTATTACCAATCACTGTCTATTTGCTACTACCCCTAGCCACTGGCAGCTGCCATCTTACAGCCACCTACATTGCTTGTTTGCTTATTTACACCAGCTACTTTACTGACTCTATGGACTTGTCTATTCTGGACATTTCATATAAACGAAATAATAAATTATATGGTCTTTTGTAAAGTTCATGTTCTGTCCTTTATTACTACTTTTTATGGCTTAATATTCCATTGTATGGTTATATACTGTATTTTGTTTAGCTGTTCATAGTTGATAGACATTTGAGTTGTTTCCTTTTGTGACCATTATGAATAATGCTGGTATGAACATTCATGTACAAGTTTTTGTGTGGACATACGTTTTCAGTTTTCTTAAATACAGGCATATCTTGTTTTCTTGCTCTTTCCTTTATTGTACTTCAAGTATTATGGTTTTTTTTGTTTTGTTTTGTTTTGTTTGAGATGGAGTCTTGCTCTGTTGCCCAGGCTGGAGTGCTGTGGTGCAGTCTGGGCTCATTGCAACCTCTGCCTCCCAGGTTCCAGTGATTCTCCTGCCTCAGCCTCCCGATTAGCTGGGATTACAGGAGCCTGCCACTGCGCCCGGCTAATTTTTTGTATTATTAGTAGAGATGGGGTTTCACCATGATGGCCAGGCTGGTCTCGAACTCGTGACCTCGTGATCCACCTGCCTCGGCCTCCCAAAGTCCTGGGATTATAGGCATGAGCCACCGTGCCCGGCCAAGTATTATGATTTTTACAAATTGAAGTTTTGTGGCTACCCTTGAGCAAATCTGTCAGCACCATTTTTCCAGCTGCATGTGCTCACTTTGTGTCTCTGTGTCACATTTTGGTAATTCTCAAAATATTTCAAACTTACTGTTATTATTGAGACGGAACTTCGCTCTGTCACCTAGGCTGGAATGCAGCGGCACGATCTTGGGTCAATGCAACCTCTGCCTCCTGGGTTCAAACGAGCACATCTGACTAATTTTTGTATTTTTAGTAGATACGAGATTTCACCATGTTGGCCAGGCTGGTCTCCTCCTGACCTCAAGTGATCTGCCTGCCTTGGCCTCCCAAAGTGCTGGGATTATAGGTGTGAGACACCATGCCTGGCCCCTTTTTAAACTATTATTTTATCTGTTATGGTGATCTGTGATCACTAATCTTTTAAGTATTGTAATGGTTGTAGAGCACCAACAAACTTTGCTCCTGTAGGACCGTAAACTTAATAAATGTTGTATGTATTGTGACTGCACCATCAGTTGGCTTTTATCCCATTATCTCTTTTCTACTCAGACCTCCCTATTCACAGAGGCACAATGATATAGAAATTAGAACAGTTACAACCCTTCAGTGTCTTTTAAGTGTTCAAGTGAAAGGAAAGAGTTACACATCTCTTCCTTTAAATCAAAAGTTAGAAATGATTAAGTCCAGTGAGGAAGGTGTGGAGATGGACCGAAAGCTAGGCCAATTGTGCTAGTTGGCCAGATTGTAAATGCAAAGGGCAAATTCCAAAGGAAACTATTAATAAAAGTTTGGCTCCATTGAACACATGAATGATAATGATGCAAAATAGCCTTATTGCTTATATGGAGAAGGTTTGAGTGCTCTGGCTAGAAGATCAGACCAGCCACAATATTCTTTTAATCCAAAACCTAACCCAGAGCAAGACTCTAACTCTGTTTTCAATTCTGTGAAGGCTGGGAGAGGTGAGGAAGCTGTAGAATTAAAGTTTGAAGCCAGCAGAGGTTGGTTCATGAGGTTTAACGAAAGAAGTCTTCTCTATAACCTCTAAGTGCAAGGTGAAGCAGCAAATGCTGACTGATTTAGAAGCTTCAGCATGTTATCCAGAAGATCTAGCTGAGATAATTGATGAAGGTGGCTATGCGAAAGAACAGATTTTAAAGTAGATGAAACAGCCTTCTGTTGGAAGAAGATGCCATCTAGGACTTTCATAGCTAGAGAGGAGAGGTGGCTTCAAAGCTTCAAAGGACAGGCTGACTCTTGTTAGGCGCTAATGCAGTTGGTAACTTTAAGTTGAAGCCCATGCCCATTTACCATTCTGAAAATCCTAGAGTCTTTAAGAATTATGCTAATCCTACTCTGCCTGTGCTCTGCAAATGGAAAAACAAAACCTGGATGACAGCACCTCTGTTTACAGCACAGTTTACTAAATATTTCCAGCCCACTCTTGAGACCTACTGCTGAGAAAAAAGATTTCCTTGCAAAATATTGCTGTTCATTGACAATGACCTGATCACCCAAGAGCTCTGTTGCAAATGTACAAGCAGATTAATGTAGTTTTTATGCCTGCTAACACAACATTCATTTTGTAGTCCATGAACCGAGGAATGCTTCCAACTTTTAAGTCTTATGTTTTAAGAAATACATTTCATAAGGCTATAGCTGCTATAGATAATGATTCCTCTGATGGACCTGGACAAAGTAAATTAAAAACCTTCTGGAAAGGCTTTACCATTCTAGATGCCATTAGGGACATTTGCAATTCATGGGAGGAGGTCAAAATATCAACATTACCAAGAGTTTGGAAGAAGTTGATTTCAACCTTCACAAATTACTTTGAGGTTATTTTTATTTTTATTTTTATTTTTATTTTTGAGACAGAGTCTGGCTTTGTCACCCAGGCTGGAGTGCAGTGGCATGAGCTCGACTCACTGCAATGTCCACCTCCCAGGTTCAAGCAGCTCTCCTGTGTCAGCCTCCTGAGTAGCTAGGATTACAAGCATGCACCAACATGCCTAGCTAATTTTTGTATTTTTAGTAGAGACAGGGTTTCACTATGTTGGCCAGGCTGGTCTCGAACTCCTGACCTTGTGATCCACCCACCTCAGCCTCCCAAAGTGCTGTGGGATTGTAGGCGTGAGCCACCGCATTGGCCCTATTTTTTAAATTTTTTATTTTTAGACAAGGTCTCATTCTGTTGGCCGGGCTGGAGTGTAGTGGTGCTCATCACCACAGCCTTGACCGTCTGGGCTCAGGTTATCCTCCCACTTCAGCCTTTTGGGTAACTGGGACTACAGGCGTGTGCCACTGCAGCACAATTTTTGTGTTTTCTGTAGAGACGATTTTGACATGTTACCCAAGCTGGTCTTTAAATCCTGGGCCCAAGCGATTTGCCTGCCTTGGCCTCCCATTTTTCTGGAATTACAGGTGTGAGCCACCACGCCCAGCTAAGTTCAATAATTTTATTTGATTTAAAATTAACCAAGCCTAAAGAGACAGCTTTGTACCTTCTAGTACCATCACTGAGAAAAAGTCAAATAGTAGTATGAAGCAGCAGCAGCCAAAGAACAAGGGTAATTCAGAACTAGCTAAGTTATTGAATGATAAAGTGGTAATTGTGTTACTAGTATTTTCCTCTCTGTAGTACTAAGTGTTTATTTCTGGGATTACTTTACATTTCTCAACTCTTCAAGTATAATACTTGTGTTAAATAGTAATTTGTGTGGTACTTCAAGATTAACATAGACTTGATATGGGAAAATTTTGAGTCATGTTTGACAAAATACATGCAACATAATGTCTGAAATTAGGTAGATATTTTCAGGTATAACAAAGGTAAAGTTATGAAGACATGAGTTTCTTATTCCACTTAATGGAAACCGAAAATGTTGTTTAAAAGGGAGCAAATTAAATTGTAAACGTATAAAATTTAACATAATATTTTGAGAAACAGTGACAGTCAGTATTATAAAATTTAATATCAAGCAGAAAAAATAGTTTCTAAATTATTTGAAAGACAACTCTTAAAATTAGTCTTTGGAATTTATTCTTGCTAATGGCCTTATGACAAGCCTTATGATCCCATCATGATACTTATATAGGAGAGGAGATCGTCATGTGATTTTTTGTTTGTTTGAGCCAGTTCTTTTCACTATGTGATACTAGTGGAATCATACTTGATTATTCTTTCTTATTTTTAGGAATAATTCCAGGCAAGCATGTTAACTAGGGAAGAACCTGTTGGTACCATGGAAATAAATAGCAAGAGACCAAAAATCAAAAGATCACGTTCTGAAGTCCACTCTACCACTAAAACATTATCAACTTATTTGGGCCTTGATTTTCTTTTCTATAATAGGAGCACGTTTATTTGTATGTTCTCTCAAATCCCATTTTTAATATTTTTGTTGGATATACAGAATAATTTTGATTTTGGTAGGAATTAAGAAGGTTAAGTATATATGAAATATAATTTTAAATATACATGCTTGTGCAAAAATGAAGAGCAAGTTGAGAATTGATAAAACTTAATGAACTCAGGATGGAAAACAGTTTGTGTTGGATGTTTTATTGTTGTAACGTGTGCCAGCCCATAATATGAATCCTAGGAGAACAACCATGTACCCTGTAATGGAAGAAACTCCTGGGATCAAAGAAGGTGGTAGGGAAAAGGACACACAAATAATTCTGGTTGGGAAAGTTATGCTAACTGTTGTAAAATTGAAAAAGAGATATGAAATGCTTGCCAACAAGCCTTGAACTATGTATACTTTCTTTTGTTGTGGTGACTGTTTTTGTGAAATTAAATGCTTCATTTATTCCATTTATAAATTACTAGCTGTGCTTTAGGCTCTTGTGTTAGAATTGAGGACTAGAGCAGAGAGCAAGATAAATTTGAATCCTTTCTTTTTGGAATTTAACTTTTAGAATAGGTATGGACAATAAACAAGATATTTAAAAATTATGATATATGCCATGAAGAACATCAACAGTAATCTGATAGAAAGTAATGGGAGAGTTAATGGTTGGGAACTGTGACCTGAATATTGGAAAGCAGCTAACTAGAAAAGACCAGGCAGATAAACACCTTGGGATGGAAAAAGGAACAGAAACAAGAGCCAACTGAGAGAAGGAAAGAGTAGCCTGAGATGGGTTTATGGAAGGACCACCATTTAGGATATTGACCGTGGCAAGGTGTTGAGATTTTATTCCAAGTGCGGTGGAAAACTATTGAGTTTAAGCAGGGAAAATTACTTGGTGCAATAAACATTTTTCAAATATCACCCTTTGTAGAAATGAATTAGAGGGAGGCAAGAATGGAAGTTTGCTATTAACAGTAGGACTGGACAGAGATGATCATGGTTTAGACAGAGGTTGTGGCAATTATTGGAGATGAAAGAAGTTGACAGAGTTGATGCATATTTTGCATCAGGACTGACAGAATTTGCTAATAGGCTGCATATGGGGAGGTAAGGAAAATAGTTCCAAATATAGATTTTTTTTGAAGAAAACAACATCTAAAATTGGTCTTTTGAAACATTTATTCTCCCCACCTTAAAACATGGTAGTTAATACTAGTATTCTATGTGGTAAATGTTTTCTTGACACTTTTATCATTTTTATTTTATTTTTTAGGCTTATGCATCTGGATGTGACATTGTAATACTGGGAAGTGATTTTGAAAGATTACAGATAATCCCAGGAGCTAAACATGGAAATATTCAAGTGGGATGTGTAGACTGTTCAATGCAACAAGGCAAGGTTTGTAATCTTGTGGTTAATATGCGAATTTGTTTGGAATATGGTTTTTGTCAGGATAATCTCTGAAGTATGTATTTCCTATTGAATTAGAGACTTAGCTTTGTTTCAAGGATAGTGTAGCTAAAAATATTTTTGGTTCTCTAAGATGCATTCTATAGAGTGCTAGAAATTCTATTCTTATAAAATTTTAAATTGTAGCATCATTTTCTTTGAGTTGAGAAAGAAATATAATACTTATATTTTATTCTTGATATCAAATGAGTCTAAAGCTTACTTATTTAAAAGGCAATTGGATTGAGGGAAAGGAATAACAATAAATTTTAATTGTTTACAAATAAACAGAAGGAAATGATTTAGAGGTTTTTTTTAGTCTGTAAACAGGTAGTTATCGCCTTGTGACTTCTGTGTAGCAAGAACTGTGTAACTTTGTGTGGAAATGAAAAACTCTTCTACAGTTTGTAATACTAATTTCTTCTAAGCCTATAAGAAAAGTGAAAATCTGTATCTGGACTTCTATTTGCATATGAAAAGTAAAAAGGTAAACTTGAAAGTAAAATAGCAATAACAAAAACAAAAGAAACAAAGTGTTAAAAAAAAAAAAAGAAAGTATAAAATTCTTCTAGATCAGCTTAAATACAGTTCGTGTAATACCAGAATGAGAGAGTCGTACTAGTAGGCAAGGCAGCATAATATATAGCTTAGAATAATTCCATTTAGGCATCGATGGTAAGGCCTATGTATAATTGTGTAGCTAGACTGGACTGAACTTTGCAAATACACTCATATGATTCCATTAGAACATTTTGTGTAAGGAATCAAAATGGTCATGTAAGAGTCCATGGACTCAATCATTTGTTTTTAAAACTAGTCTTCATTTGAGGTAAACCTTCTAGTATTAAAAGTTACTCACTGGGACATAAAGATATTAATTGTAAAAGGAGTTTCATTTTTCTCAGTCTTTACATATTTGTTGGACTACCATTCTTTTTGTTACATGGTATTTCTTCCCTTTAATATAGTTTCAAGTGTCCCCTGTCTTTTGTTGAGGCTTCCTATGACTTCTCACTGTACAACAAAAAGGGTCTTTGTTATGGAATGCTAAAAATCCTTGAGATTTCTTTTTTTTATTCTCTTCATGTTTGTTTGATCTCCTAGCTCTTTTGTTCTGTAATCTTTACTATATAAAAACTTGCTTAATACCATCTAGACTCACAGAGAACTGGTTAATGTTAAAAATTGAATTTAATACTTTCCAATATGAGCTATCTTTTTGTGATAGATTATATGACAGTCTAGGTTAGAATGAAGAAATCATGGCCAGGTATGGTAGCGCTCATGCCTGTGATTCTAGAGCTTTGGGAGTGTGAGGCCGGCAGATCCCTTGAGACCAGGAATTTGAGACTAGCTTGGGCAACACTGTCTCTACAAAAGTAAAAATAAAAAATAAATAGCCGAATGTGTGCTCCTGTAGTCCTAGCTACTCGGGGAGCTTAGACGGGATAATCACTTGAGCCCAGGAGTTCCAGGCTGCAGTGAGCTCTGATTGCACCACTGCACTGCAGCCTGGGTGACAAAGCAAGACTCCATTTCTAAAAACAAAAACAGAAAAGAGGAATGAAGAAGTCATTTGGTTTTATAATCATTCTAAAAAAGAAATATTTTGTTGATTTACAGATATCAGTATTATCATAGGGTTCCTTAAAGTATCAGGAAGAAAATTTGCGGGCTCTGGTACCCGGAGACTTCTGATTATTTGCATTTAAGAAGGAAATGTTAACATCATTGGCACCTGTATTTTTATTATTACTGTGTTTTTGCTTTGTACTGTACTACCACCTAATTAATTTTTCTGAGAAAATCAGCATTTATCCTGTTATTCATCAGCTTCAAAATATTCTTAACTTCAAAATATTTTTAGCTTCCCATTATCTTGGAAAAGTTCAAATTGTTCACCTTGGCATGAGGCCTTTTACAACCTGGTTCAGACCTGCCTTTTTAGTCTCAGGCACACTATTCTGTTACAAGGAGCACTCTCTTCCTGATGGAATGGTGGTCATTCACCTCTAAACATACATTGCCTCTTTTAATCTTTACACCTGTGTTCATACTACACCCTATTTATAAAGTTGAATACTCACTGCTTTTTGAAATCCCACCCATAATTAAAGGCCCAGACTAAACACTTCCTGCAGATCAACTCAGTACAAGTGACCTCTATATCCTAAGAACTAAAATACCCATTAAAAGTTTTTTCTCCATATGTATGTTTTGTCCTTCATTTCTTACCTTCCTCTTTACTAGATCATATGTTCTTTTTTCTATCCATGATTCGTTCATTCATTTAATCTCTTTGTCTCTCTCTCTGTTTGATTTCCAATATTTTGATTTTCTTCATATGAGACTCACTCAAGTTTTAGTAGTAGTTACCTTATAAAACAGAGCCAGGAAAGGTTATGCTCCATCAATTTAAAGAGTAAATTCAAAAGATAAGTAAAGTAAAATATTTTAAAAATGTACTCAGGGAGTTTGCAGAGGAATAGATCTAAGTTATATTTTTGAAAAGTTAATGTACACTGACAGAATTGTGAATTTTGAGGATAGATGACAATTAACACTTATTGTGCATATTGTATATCACTTATATGCTAGGTGTTTTACAAATGTTATTTCAACCCTCAAAAAATTCTGCTGGAAGATAGTGTTGTATATATTATGAACACTGTTATGGAAACTAACATTTGGAGAGATTAAGTTGCCACTTACGTAGTAAGTAGCAGTTCTAGGATTCTAATGTAGATGTGATAGTCTTCAAAACTGACATTCTTAAGCATCAGTGAATGAAATTGTGTGTATTAGCATATTTAAAGTTATAGTATTCATTTCTTTGCTTTTTTTGATTCATAAGTAAGTTAACATATCCATAATAAGTTTTCCTTTTTTTTCTTTTTAAAAGATTGCAGCATCTTATGGAAACGTTATCTCCATTTTTGAACCAGTTAACCTACCGAAACAAAAGAAAAATTTGGTCAGTAATTTATAATTTTTTCTTTTAGGAATTGAAATGTCTTAAGTATTAAAAGAGTATAAAATCAGAGTGATCATTGAGTAAATCAGTATAATTTATATAATTGAAGATAACATGCTAAATTCCATTTTGATATTAAAAATATGTTTAAATCTTTCATTGGGATAGAATTAAACTAAATTGTACCAGTGAATTGTTGAAATGCTTTATTATTTTATTTCTGACATTTCAAATGTTATAATAAATATTTGAAGAGTCAGTAACCTAAAGTTTGTCACTTACTTTATTGCTAGTATCAGATACCATTGTCCAGGTATATGTACTTTTTTCTTTGTTTTATAATCTACCTTTATACAGATTTTCTGCCTCTTCAGGGCTTAACTTTCTTGCATTATTTAGATCATGTAATACAATTGTTAAATGTTTTTCTTTATAAGGAAGCTGTACTCAGAAATAGTTCTGAAAACTGGTTACTCAATAGTTAATAAATATTAGGATTGTGTTAGTAGATTTTATAGGTTCTTTAATGCTTGTGCCTGTAATCCTAACTACTTGAGAGGCTGAGACAGGAGGATCGCGTAAGGCCGGGAGTCTGTGACCAGCCTGGGCAAGATTTTAAAAACAGTTTAGCCAGGCATGGTGGTGCATGCCTATAGTCTCAGCTGCTCAGGAGGCTGAGATGGGAGGATCGTTTGAACCTAGAAAAAATTTGAGGTTGCGGTGAGCTATGATTACAGCCAGGGTGTCACAGAGAGACCCTGTCTCTGAAAATAAAAATAAAAAAACAGCCTGAAATAAGATAAGCATAGTGTTATCTAAAGAGCAGTGTATTGGGAGTCATAGAACTGATTTCTGTATGTGGGGCTATCTAGCTAGTTGCTCTTAGGTAAGTTAGCCTTGTGAAATTCTTTGCTGAACTCTGAAATTCATTAATATCTATTCATTCTTGATGGGAATATTATTAGGCTAACATTATGTCAAAGACTGTTTAGAAATGTATTAATTATAAAGAATTAAACTGTTTTAATAGCAGATATACCTTTATATATCTTTTGATAGTTTTCATATCTTTACTTAGCTCATTAGTATTTTACAAATTACTTCAAACCTAGTTTGCACAGCTATTATTTCTTCCTTTTACAAGTAAGGTAGTAGACTATGCTCAAAGGAAATAGTGACTTGACCAGTGAAACAGCTATTAAGCCACAGAACTAAGAGTAAAACCATCTTTATTGATTCCTAGGTGTGAGCATTCTTTCCTTACCTTGTGTTAATGAAAAATATTTTCTGAGTTAATTGATACTCATCTTTAAATTTCATGGAAGGAGTATTCACACTTCTCTCTGATTTCTATTTGTTTTTACAGATTGCATAGTGAATCTATTTGAGGCTCTTAAAGCCTTAAGAATTAGTAATTGGCAGTACTAAAAATAAATTTTTAAGGTAATTACCCCATTCAGCCCAGAACAATGTATTTCAATACTCAATAAATATGTATTAAATAAAGTAAGTAGCTTTTGAAAATCAGTATGCTATTTTAAGATGCCTTTATTGGGAAGGGTAGAATAGACAATTTCAGTGTTTGTCCATTTTCTTCTTTGTGAATCATAATTGATGAATATAATAATGTATAAAATTCAAAAAGAGGCTGGTTTGTTGACTTATTAGCATTCATTTTGCAGAAAATATAATAAACGTGATGAAGAAGGGCAAAACTGGATCAAATGGTAAAGTTATAGACTTGAAAGATACTTAAAATCTGTGATTCTAGAGATAGTCTCAGAATCTTTAGATCCTTGTAAAAATACATTATTTCCTTTTCTTTGTATATTCTGGAGTATTCTTTTAAGATGGTGGCTCTTCATGAGAGTGGCATTTCACAACTCCTGTTGGATATATGTGTCCAGGTCCTGCCCTGGGAATTTCTGAATCTGTAGGTGTGGGATTGTGTCTGTGCAGTTAAATGTCTTGTTCTAGAGAGGGTTCTGGTATGTACTGCGATTGAAAGCCATTCCTGCAAGGCTGTGTTTGATGAAAGCATATTCTGTAGGTCACTTACATCAAAATCACGTGGGGTGTTAAAATACACGTTTCTGTGCCCCATCCTGAGGCTTTTGAACCTGAATTTTTGGGCACAGGTCTTGGAAATTTGAATTTTTAGTAACATCTCAGGCTAGTCTTTGTTGTACCAGAGTTTGAGAACCATTACATTAAGAGAGAGAGTATGAATTTCAGTCTGTAATTGGGCTGTGAACTGAACTTAGTATAGGCCACAACCTGACTTTAAAAGGAGAATGAAATAGAGAAAATACCAGAGTATATCACATGTAATAAGGACAATCCTAGATTGTATTTATTTGTATGAGTATGTGTTCTGGGTTGCAATACATTGTGTGTTTCTTACTGATTTGCAGGCAAGAAAAAAAAGGCAAAATTTTACTTTAAGAAGTTGTAAAGCCATAAATTACATAATAGTGTAAAAATGTAACATCTTTTATTCTGAATTTTTTCGCATACCATTATGATCTCAGGTGGGGATAAAACAGTGAAAGAGAAGGAAACTTCAAATAGTAAAGACACATTTAAAATTAAGCTTTTAGTAGCTATGACTATAATAATAATAAAGTAATAATTAGATCTGAGGTTAATAAGACTGTTATCCAAGGTAGCTTATGGTTATTGGTTGTTTATATTAATGATAGAATTTTGACCTCCAGTAATAGGTATTGTCTCAGATGTCTTCTTTATCCTATATTCTATATTTTTGTTGACTGAATTGAACAATTTCATTATCTTTAAAATCGACTGCCTGTGTTATTATAAGAATAACAAATATGAACGTACACATTTGACAGAGATGCCAATCATAATGGGCTAAATGACTTTTTTCTTAATTTTAGGAAATATATAGTCAGTGGCAGAAAAGTGGCCAATTTTTTTTGGAATCAATAGCACACAATATAACTTGGGATCCCACAGGTAAGAAAATAAGCAGGATTAACTAAAATGAAATATCACTTGCCAAGTTATTATTTTTATTACTCTCATGTATTTCACTTCTTTGTGTGAGATTGTAGGTGATTCTCTTTTAGAGTTTATAATGAAATGAAGACAGATATGCACTGTAAGAGATGAGAGAATGTTCTAAGTGCTATAATAGGATACTTATTGTTTTTGGAAAGAGATATTTCTCTGGAGAATTGAGGTATTGGAAAGGAGCCTTTTGACCTGAGAGTAGACAGACTTTAGCAATGAGGGTTGGGTAGATGTAACAGGAAAAAAGTGAAGTTTAAGAAAATATAATGAAAAAATATATATATATCAGTTATCTATTTCTGCATTAAAAAGCATCCCCCAAAATGATGGATGGCTTAAAACATCCATCATTTTATTGCTTATAATTCTGTTGGTCAGGAAGGCTCTGTGGGAATGGCTGGTCTATTGTTCCATGTGGTATTGGCTGAAGCCTCTTATCTGTAGCTGAAAGATCCAAGAAAAGCTTTGTTCACATATCTGGGCCTTGCTGCTTGCTGTCTACCGGAATGCCTTTGTTCTCCACGTGGCCTCTTCTGTGACTCTCTCTAGCAGGGTAGCCTGGATTTTACATGGTGACTGCATTCTGAGAGTGAAAGTAGAAGCTGCAAGGAAGTCCCAGAATGTTGTTCCTGCCACGTTATGTGGTGGTCACAAGTCCAGCTCATATTAAGGGATGGGAGAAATAGACTTCACCTCTTAATGAAAAATATGGCAAAGTCATATTACATGGGGGCATCAACACAGGGAGACATAATTTATTGGCAGCCATTTTTACCATTCTACCAAAGTGAGCGAAGGCACAGAGAAAGAAAGCATAAGATACATTATAATAAGGATTAGTAGTTCGCTGGACTGAGTCTCAGTGGTGGTAAGGAGATAAGACCATACCATGTTATAGAAGACTTTTAAAATCATGCTAAAAACATTGAATTTAATTCTTTATAGTTGTCTAAAAACTGTAGGTTTTTGAAAGAGGCTAGCGATATAATTACGATTTATGGTTTTGCAAGGTTGGGCTAGTGCTGTGAGTTAGAAGGGTCAGTGGCAGGTGGAGCAGGAGAGTGACCTTTGGAGAGGTTGTATTCTCATTAATCTGGATGAGAAATAATAACTTATTTCAATGCCTTTTCCATAGTATGTGCTCAATTAATATTAAATAAATTAATAAATAGTAAAAGGTATACATGGATATGAAATGTGTTTAGGCAGTAGAATTGACATTACTGGACAACTGGATTTGAAATTACTTTGAGAGTATCTATGACCACAAGAAGAGTTATATATAGGAGTTAGAGGTAGTGAAACATAAGGTATTAATTGGATATGTGGACTTTGAGAAGCTTGCATGTCATAAAGCAATAGATAGACATTTGAATCTAGAACATAAAAAGTTATCTTTGGGGCTGGATGCGGTGGTTCACACCTGTAATACCAGCACTTTAGGAGGCTGGGTGGGGAGAACTGCTTGAGCCCAGGAGTTTGAGACCAGCCTGGGCAACATAGGCAGACTCCCTCTCTACAAACATTTTTTTTAAAAATTAGCCAGGCCTGGTGGCCGGCACTTGAGGTCTTAGCTACTCAGGAGGCTGAGGTGGGAGGCTTGTTTGAGCCCAGGAGGTTGAGGCTGCAGTGAGCAGTGATTGTGCTACTGCATTCCAGCCTGGGTGACAGAGCAAGACTCTGTCTCAAAATAAAAAAGTTATCTTTGGAACATAGAAATAGAAGTCATCAGTTCAGATAGATACAAAAGTATTTTTAGATGGTGTTGGTAAACTGATTAATGCCTTTGTCTTGTGTCCAGATTCACTATTGTATCTTGCCTAAATCATAAGATTTTCTGTTTTAGACTTTTTATGCTTTTTTTCTACTTTAGTATCTGTAATTCTGTCCTTAGAGTTTGAAATCAGTATACCATATTATATCTCACCTACTTTTGTTCCTTTCCATACCTGGGATTAATTTTGTATTCTGTATTAAATTCTTAATCTTTTAGGGGATATCTTAATTTTATCTTCAGTTTATATTAAAAGAAAATTTGTATCTGTTGGTAAGTTCAAAAGTGGAATAATCAACGTATTCAAATGGGATGTTTCATTACTTCTTGTGCTCCCCCCCACCCCCGCCCGGTCTGTGAAACCTTGTATCTAGTTGCTCTACTATTTATTGAGCTTCTGCTTAGTGCCTGGCCTGTGCTAGAGACTTTGTGCGTATTTTAGCTAATCCTTACAACAACTGTATAAAAAACTCAAATTTTATGGATGAGAAAGTTGAAGCTCAGAAGTTGCCCAACTAGATCAAATTCACATGGCTAATTAAGCATCTTGGAATTTAGATACAGGGATTTCTGATCTAAAGTCTATGCCAAAGATCCACTTTTTTTTTGAAATAAGGAAACAAGGGCCGGGCATGCTGGCCCATGCCTGTAATCCAGCACTTCGGGAGGCTAAGGTGGGAGGATTGCTTCAGCCCAGCAGTTTGAGACCGTCCTGGGCAACATAGCGCAACCCTGTCTCTGCAAAAAATAAGAAAAAAATTACGGGTGCATGTTCTCAGGACCTTCTGAGGGCTGTGTCACAGGCCAGAAAAAAAAAACATTGTTACTGTAGAAATACACAAATCTATAGTCCTTAATTGCCAAGGTGAATGCCATCTTTATTGTAAGCTCTTTTCCAGAACTGCTTGTCCTTTGTGTGGATGATAGCACGACCTTCTACTTAATTCCCAAGTCATAAAGCTAGAATCTGTCCTTTAAACCTCTTGTTTTTTCCCTGTATTTTGTTGGGTTCAAACCCTGACAATTCTTTTTTTTGTTTGTTTTTTCTTGAGACAAGGTCTTGCTCTGTTACCCAGGCTGGACTGCAGTAGCACAATCATAGCTCGCTGCAGCCTCGACCCCCCAGGCTTGAGTGATCTCCCACCTCAGCCTCCCTAGTGTCTGGGACTACAAGCATATGCCTAACTAATTTTTGCACTCCTTTTTTTTTTTTTTTTTTTTTTTTTTTTTTTTTTTTTTTTTTGAAACAGGGTTTTAAGAGGTTGCCCCGGGCGGGGGGGGGCGGGGGGGGGGAAGCAGGCCGACCCCCCGGGCCGCCC
>CAUYLG010046882.1:0-91174 GCA_963573385.1 Cacajao melanocephalus | reverse complement strand
TAATCCCAGCACTGTGGGAGGCTGAGGTGAGCAGATCACTTCAGCCCATAAATTCGAGATCAGAGATCAGCCTAGGTATCATGGAGAAACTCCATCTCTACAAACAAACAAAAAGCTTGGTGTGGTGGAGTGTGCCTGTAGTCCCAGACACTCTAGGGGTTGAGGTGGCAGAGTAACTTGAGCCCAGAAGGCAAAGGTTGCAGTGAGCCGAGATCACGACACTGCACTCTGGCCTGATTGACAGAGGGAGAACCTGTCTCAAATAAATAACTACATAAAATTTAAATCAAACGTTTACGATATCTCCAAAACCAAACATTATGAAGACTACTGATCTATATGACCTTTTTTGTGTGTGTGAATCTGCGATGACTTTCATTAATAAACATAACAGCAGTTACTTCAGATATTTGAAATGTACTAGTTACTTTACCTAAATTCTCATTTAATTCTCATCCTAATGTCACAAGAGGAGATAATTAATTCTGAGGAAAAGAATGCTCAAAACACCAAGTAACTTGACTGTAAGCCATTAAGTGTTGAAAGCAATTTTCCAACCCAAGTACTTCCAACCCTATAATCCACACGTCACTGGTGATGGAGCTTCTCAAACCTTCCCTTCCTAAGTCTTTACAAATCTAATTCTGCCAAAGAACTGGTGCAATTAAAGTTGCTGCACACCAAGTACTGCTGCCTTCCCTTTAAAATTTGGAACAGTTACCTCTTTCCATTCTACCCACAAAGATGATTTAAAAATCTCACATGCAAGATTTTCTCAGCATATAAAAATATTGAGAACAGAATGCCTGAACACAACTCAAGAGTAATTTTTTTTTTTTTTGAAATAGGGTCTCACTGAGTTGCCCAGGCTGGAGTAACACAGCACAATCACACCTAATAGCAGCCTGGATCTTCCAGGGTCAAGTGATCCTCCCACACCCCAGTAGTTGGGACTACAGGCACTGGCCACCATGCTTGGCTAATTTTTTTTTTGGTAAGGATGGGGTTTTGGCATGTTGCCCAAGTTAGTCTCAAACTCCTGAGCTCAAGCAATCCTCCTGCCTCAGCCTTCCGAGTAGCCGGGACTACAGTTATGCAACACCATGTCTGGCTGATTTTACATTTGTAGAGATGAGGTCTCCCTATTGCCCAGGCTGGTCTCAAAATTCCTTGACTCAAGCGATCTGCCTTCCTTGGCCTCCCAAAGTGTTAGGATTAATAGGTGTGAGCCACTGTGTCGGCCAACTCTGGTAATTTCTTACAACAGCTTTACTTATCTTGACCTTCAAGTTCTTTTTGCCTAAAATACATTGTTTTAACTGTATTTTATATCATCCTGCTATTTAATTTTTTGTTTGTGAGTCTCCCTGTTGTCCAGGCTGGAGTGCAGCAGCATGACGTTGGCTCATTGCAAACTCTGCCTCCCAGGTTCCAGAAATTCTCCTTAGCCTGCCCAGTAGCTGGAGTTACAGCTGTGCGCCACCACACCCAGCTAACTTTTTTGTATTTTTAGTAGAGATGGGATTTCACCATGTTGGCCAGGCTGGTCTCAAACTCCTGGACTCAAGCAATCCACCTGCCTCGGCCTCCCAAAGTGCTGGGATAACAGGCATAAGCCATCACACCTGGCCCATCCTATTTACAATTTTAAATATAAAATTCCACTGGGCGTGGTAGCTCATGCCTGTAATCCCAGTACTCTGGGAGGCTGAGGCGGCAGGAATGCTTGAGCCCAGGAGTTGGAAACCAGCCTGGGTGACACCCTATCTCTACTAAAAATACAAAAAAAAAAAAAAAAATTTAGCTGCGCATGGTGGTGTACACCTGTTAGTCCCAGCTACTCAGGAGACTGAGGGGGCAAGATTGCTTAAGCACAAGTGGCTGAGATTGCACTGAGGTTGGGCCACTGCACTCCAGCCTGAGTGACAGATTGAGACCCCGTCTCAAAAAAATGAATAAAATAGGATGGGCACGGTGGCTCATGCCTGTAATCCCAGCACTTTGGGAGGCCGAGGTGGGTGGATCACCTGAGGTCATGAGTTCCAGACCAGCCTGGCCAACATGGCGAAACCCTGTCTCTGCTAAGAATACAAGAATTAGCTGGGCATGGTGGCAGGTGCCTGTAATCCCAGCTGCTTGGGAGGCTGAGAATAGCTTGAACCTGGGAGGCAGAGTTTGCAGTGAGCCCAGATTGCGCCATCACATTCCAGCCTGGGTGACAAGAGCAAAACTGTCTCAAAAAAAAAAAAAAGAAAGAAAAATAAATAAATATAAAATCCACAACAAAGCCACAAGATATGAGAAAGTAA
Source organism: Cacajao melanocephalus (assembly GCA_963573385.1). Lineage (NCBI taxonomy): Eukaryota > Metazoa > Chordata > Mammalia > Primates > Pitheciidae > Cacajao > Cacajao melanocephalus. The sequence goes on along the minus strand of CAUYLG010046882.1, from coordinate 88,865 downwards.
AAATTAAAAAATCCCCAAGAGCATTATAGAAAAAAGCTAATTTTTTCAAATGGGAGGTCTCCAATTTCTGCAGAAAATGGAAGTGAGTAAAGGTATTCTGAGTGATGAGCCAGACACATTTATTAGATAAATGTCACAATCTCCTACTAAATATATACATATATATATATATATATATATAAATTTTTTAAATCAACTTGTTAATGCTTTAGCCCCATGAATAAATATTAACTCTTATAAGGCACTCCTTATTTCCAAGACTCAAGTTACTTTATTTTACAACTTACCATGTTCAGTTTCACAATATGGGAAAATGTTTTAAAGTCACACAGATTTCAATGAGCGTAAGATAAAGTATTTGATAAATAATGTCAGCTAGGTTAGATTTTTCCCAATGGAAGTTTAGTGCAAAACCTATGCAACTAGGGACAGAGAAGCCTCCAATGTGTGAGACTGAAGGGGTTTCAGATGTGCAATTACTAAGTAGAGTCCCATGGTCTTGGAAACCTCTGTCGTATCTTCCAAACTGTCTAACTCAATCACTAGGAACAAAGCTGTAGCCTGACAAAGTTAGTTTTATTGACTCAATACAATGAAGGACAAGCACATGAGAGAAGTCTGGAGCATCTCATGTAACAGAAAAAGTTACAGAATTTTGGGGATAGACCAAAAGCACAGAACTCTGTTAAAGGGGTCAACATCAGGTCTAGACTGCAGAGTGGAACTAAGGTTCTATTTCCTGGGAAAAAAGTTAAGATAGATGCATTACTTTCTGTTTAACAACCCCTTATTCAAAGCTCTGAAGCTGTAAATCAAGGCTAGTTCTCTGTGTCAAAATGACTTAGATCTTCCTGACAAAAGTATGACGTTTCATTTTTACTGATATAATTCCAAACAGTCAAGTTTCTGATAGTCTCTGATTTTACAGAATCAAATTTCTCTGTAAGAAAGCAGTAGTCACTCAAGTAAGAGGGGTTATCAATCTCTAGAGCTGCAGCAAGTCCTTGGAAGACAGGCAGCCCTGTGTTATCCAGCATTAGAAATAGCAGGATGGACTTTTTCAGGGAGCTAATATTTAGTTTCTTGAGTAGTTCATTTTCTAAGTAATTTCACTGTGACCTAGAACACTCCAACAAAAGGTAGCTGGAAAGGAAATCTCCCTGAAGATCGCTTTGCTTAGCACATAACAGATAACACAATTCAAATAATAGATAATACCTAGGAAGCACCTGAGAACTGCAATACCTAGTTGAAACACTCTTAAGCAGCCTGTGATCTCTTCATTTAAAGTGTTTCAAAGACCTATAATTATGACTATTTAAATAGCAGTTCTTTTAAAACATGGCAATATAACGATCAATATGACTTCCTACAATCTAGACAGCAATAAAATTTTCCCAACAAAACAAAGGGATGCCTAGTTTGACCAAAGTAGTCTTGTGCTAAATAAAATGTTTCCTCCTATTGTGCACAACATGCGAGGCTCCTAGGTGCAGTCTTCAGTCTCAACAATCCAAAAAGCTACTTCTGAATATGGAGTAAGCTCACATTCCTCTTTACAGCTAAGAATTGTTTTAAAAATGCAAATTTAACACTTTTCAGCATGCTCAATACTTTTAAGTTCGTTTGCAAAGTAACCCATTTGGCTATGCAGACTGCAAATCATACAACTCTAGAGGGACAACATTCACGGAAACTATAAGAGGCACAGTATCCCCGAGTTACAGAGTATGGTGACTTTGTTATGTTTTTCAGAAAAACAGGCCAAAAAACCCCAAAAAGCAAAATCGTTTATTCAAAATTAGCTTTCTATTTCTTAACTAATGGTGTTTTTTGGGCTGGAAGAAGCCAGTGAGAAAAAGCTTGAAAAGTTGTAAAATGCTTTGTAACTGCAAGGTACTATTACTTCAGTGGAATCTCAACATCTCCATTATATAAACCTAGAAGAGGCTGAAATCTGTTTCCTGATACCCAGGGCTTCTTTTGTTGCGCTAGGATTACCTCTCCCCAACAATTAGTTTTAATCGCTAATTGACTTAAAACACTAAAAACTCAACCATTTAACCTATTTGTAACCTTTGTCAAGTAAATCATTTCCTTCTAATTTTTTAATGCATTAGGTTTTACAATAGGTATTAAAACTTTTTAAAATGCAATTGTTTTTCCTTCAGTCTCTCAGTATGCTTACACAGATTGTTTTGCTCTTGGGACAAACCCTACCTGTCTCATGTGTATATATATTATATATATATAAAATATATGTGTATATATGTTATATATAAAATATACGTGTATATATTATATATATGTAAAATATGTGTATATATGTATATATAATATATACGTATATATAAAATGTGTGTATATTATATATACTTATTTTTAGTATATTCATGACATTCAAGATCACATATATCTTTTAATACCGTTAAGTTCTCACTTAACATCATTGATAGGCTCTTGGAAACTGCGGCCTTAAGCAAAATGTTCCAGGAGACCTTTCTTTCTCATCAACATTATAACATTATTCAAGAACTTGCTTACTGTGTATCATTTTGCTTAAAGTTGGAAGTTTCCAAGAGCTTACTGATGACAGTGAGTTGCTGTACTTGGTTTCAGTTAGCTAATCGTCTGTTTAGCATTTTTGCATCTATATTTTTATGTAAAATAAACCCCTCATTTCCTTTTTGTCCTTTAGGTGGCTTTGGAATCACCTAGTCAAGGGGAAATGCCCTCATATTTTGAAATGTATAAACTTAATGCCACCATTTTTCCCCCCGCAAAGACTCCCACTAAACACTTCACTGGTTTTTCCTCCCGTCAGGTGTATCTCCCCTTAACCTCTTAACATATTCTCCTCTTCCTCCCCAGAAAAGTTCTATTATGAACTTAACTCCCTCCAAAGAAGACAAAGTGTACCCTGTGACAATGTCACATTGAAAAGATCACAAACTGGCTTTGGGTTGTTCACACGAGGATTCAAATTCCTGCTTCATCTCTTAATAGTTGGGTGAACTGTGTCAGTTACTTTATTTATCCTAGCCTCAGGACTAACATTATGAAATGAGCATAATATATGCCTTGCGCATGACTGAAATATGTATAAATTAACTGGTGAAATATTTAGCACCTAATAGTTGCTCAGCAATTGATAATTCTATTAAGTCTGGAAGTGATTTTATTTTTTTCAGCTCAAGCTGTTAAATGTCCTCAATCACTAACCAACAATTTAGAAATCCAAAAAGTTATGAAGATTAAGAATATTCATAACTGACATGGTGGCAAAACATGACGACCTAAATATGAGGCTTTTTAGTCTTAGTGTGAAAATTCCTAAGTTCATTAGAGCTATAAATGTGTTTGTTTACAGGAGTACTACCCTGAACTAGCGATGGTACATTACTACTATACAGTACATGCATCCTGTTACCTTTGGGAATTCCCAATTTTTCAAAAAATTTAAAAACACATATGGCCCCAATGATTTCAAAATAGGAATGTGGACTTCTAAAACATTCTCTGTAGAATCAAATACTGTAAATACAAATAGTAAAAAGGGGAATGGCTAAGATTTATGCAGTCTCAATTCAGCCTTGCTATTATCTATACACTTTAACTCCTTGGGTTCAGTCATCACTAGTAAACTGAAGGAACTGGACTTCTTATTGTTTTTTTAATTTAGTACTTTCAATTTCCTCTCTCAGCCTGGGGAACATGGCGAAACCCTGCCTACAAAAAATTAGCCAGGTGTGGTGGGCCACATCTTCAGTTTCAGCTACTGGAAAGACTGAGGTGGGAGGATCACCTGAGTATGAAAGGTAGAGGATGCAATGAGCCTGTGATCGCACCACTGCACCCCTACCTGGGTGACAGTGAGACAGACTCTGTCTCAAAAAAATGAACTCTGAAAATTATTCTAAATACTGAGTTGAGCAAAAATGCTCATCTTAAAACATTTTGGCTGTTTTTTCTATGTTTTATACAGAGCGCTAAAAATCAATGCATATAGAATATTCACCATCGAGGAGATATTAAATAAAAAAACCTGACCATTTTCGCACCGAATACTAGGCAAGAAAGACTGGTACCATGGAAAAAAATGCTAGTTTTGTATTCGGATCTGGGTTCAAACCTTAGCTCTGCTATTACAGTTCTATAACAGTAACATATTCTTTAAGCTTGTTTTGTCATATGGTGATTAAAAAAAAACATTTTAAACATTGTATTGTAATTTTCAGATAATTAATTACATGTATGTTGAGCAAAAGTGAATACTTTTCTCATAATATTAACTTCCTGGCTAGGCACAGTGGCGCACCCCTGTAATCCCAGCACTTTGGGAGGCTGAGGTTGGTGGATCACTTGAGGTCAGGAGTTCAAGACCAGCCTAGCCAACATGGTGAAACCTTGTCTCCACTAAAAATACAAAAATTAGCTGGGTGTGGTGGTGGGCGCCTGTAATCCCAGCTACTCAGGAGGCTGAGGCAAGAGAATCACTTGAACCCGGGAGGCGGAGGTTGCAGTGAGCTGAGATCACACCATTGCAGTCCAGGCTAGGGGACAAGAGGGAAACCCCATCTCAAACAAATAAATAAGTAACTTTGTAAATTAAATTATGTGATATCTTTGATGGCTTATCTTTGAAGGAATGATGTCTTTTTGGAGGAAAGTGACATGTAATTTAAAAATTAAAAAGCATAGATCCAAGGTTAACTCTCTCACTCTCTCTCTCACACACACACACACACACATAGAGAATAAGAAAATGAGCCAGTCTCACCTACAATCATATTAAACTTGTGTCTTCGTGTACACATTTGATAACAAATTGTGAACTTGAATTTTCAAGTTTTTAGGTTTTCCCTTTTCAAGTTTCTAGGACTTCTTGAAACAAATTGTTTTTGGGGTGAGAATATTAATTTTTAGAATCCAGGCATGGCCCAAACAATTCTCTTTGAAAAGAAAGCAAACTGGAATCTTGAGAAAGCTGTTAATTCTCAACATTACTTATAAACATGACAAACAATACATTTTATAACAACTTGTAAGAGCTTATGTTTTCACATCTAAATTTTCAATGGTAAGGTTCCTTATAATCTCAAGTGTTAAACAAAAGACAAGGTATCAAGTACACTTAGGTTACAAAGAGAAGCAAAAAGATTAATTTGAGCAATCTGAATCACTTTCAGTAAGGGAGGAGGCTCTCTGGAGAGTGTAACAAAGCTGAATTTCAAGAAATCTGGTTTCTAGTCTGGGCACGTCAGTAAATCTGAGCTTTCTTTCTCACTCTTACAAGTAATGGCATTTTTCTTCCTTCCTAACAAAGTTGACTCATGAAAGCACTTTGAAAAGTTAAAAATGTTATACACTATGTTCTTTAATCAGCATTAAGTTTAATATTGATTGGACAGAAGGTACAGTGGTCATGAGGGTGGGGACAAGCAGAACTGGAATTGGGAAATCTAGGTTCTCTGCCCCACGTTTGCACCTGCTAGTGTGTGATGCAATGCACCTCACTTATTCAGGTCCCCATGAAACTGGCTTTAATAAAGTGAGTTTGCCTAAATTTCTTCCTAGCTCCATGACTATCATTTTAAGCTATTAATTTGAATCCAAGGTCTAAAATATTTGAGCTCTCATTGAGAAGTCAGCCACTGTAAAGGGTAAAGACAGCAATCTTGTATGAACAAAGTTACTTAAACATAACGTGCTAGACACAGGTCTATCTAAAATCATGCAGTAGCCAACAGGCCCACCATACCGTTCATCCGGAAACTGATGTTAAGGTGCCATCAGTACATTTCCAAATACTCTTAAAAAGTTTAGGTTCGTATTAAAATAAAAACGAATACTTATGGTAAAAAGAGAACCAGAAAAACTGCAAAATTATACAAAGGCCTAAGGGCAGAAATACCCCAAAAGAAGACACAGGGACAATATTTTCTAACTTGTGCTTTTTTGTTGTTTTTAAAACAAGGCTGATCATTCTGAAATCAGGTCAATGTCTATCACATTTTTTTTGTTGATGTTAAATGCACTAAGGTAATATAGATTCTTCAATTACACTTTGAAACAACAGTATTTCCCTAAGTCAGGACTTCTTTATTGCAAAATTTAACAAACCACCAAACTCAAGTTTAATTATTTCTGCTTTATTATTGGTCATGAATAAAGACTTATTTGGAAAAATAATTACAAAGAGAATTTACGACTATAATATATCCGGTAACCAACTTGCTCTGAAATAATTTGAAAATGCCAAACAAAACAAAACAAAAACCCACACACAAAAAACCAAACCCAGAACATATAAACATCGCTCTTCAATCAGGGGCAATAAACAAGGTCAAAATTATTTTAAACAACACACTAAGAAAAAAGTTGTCCAGAAATCCCAATGCCTTAACTGATAAAATGTGCTTAATATATCTATCCCCACATGGTAATATTAAAAATCCAAGATTCCAGTAAAAATGTTCTGTTCATGTTCCAATACCTAAATCTGGAAAAACAAATTCAGGCAGATGAGATAAGAAAGTCACTACAATAAAATAAAATCAAAACTTAGTGAACTGAAGTTTAAAAGGTGGAGAAAAATAACCTAATTTGACCACACACTAATTACTTCCAGAAGACAAAAGATTCAATCCAGATAAAAGAAATCTTTATTTTATTGTCTATTTTACCTGATCCTAAAGAAAACATTCCATTAAGTTGATGGGATAAATCGGTCAAGTTTTATGCCAAAAAAAAGTTATGCATACTATACTCTGAAAGAGCTATCCAGACTCCTTGCCAAAAGGCCAGCATACTTTCATAGTAGACATAGGGAGTTACCACGGATACTGGTTGAAGCTGCAGCAGCTCTTTCTCCTCATTCCCACCCCGTGTGTAGGAGTACGCAGTCCCATACCACCACCAGCTGGAGGATGATCTAGTCTGGAGACAGAACGGTGTGGAACAAAACCCTTTCCAGGGTCCCAAACCTCTCTTTAGAACTCTAATTAAAGATACTTCCATTTCCCACACAACTTGGAATGAAGAGAAAGCAACAACTGTTAAAACATTTAAAAACTAAGCCTTTATCTATTTATTTAGAAAACACACTATGCAAAGAAACCAATTCCTTACATTAAAAGTAATATTTATTTGCAACAGCTCTCCTTTTTAAGGCCTCAACAGATTGGACCAAACCACACCCCTCCATAAATGGCACATTCCATACAACAGCCTGGAGGATGGCATAGGACGATTCCACCGACCACTGGGGGAAGAGCAAACTTGTTGAAATTCCGAGAATGAAGTCTGATGGTTACCCGAACCTAGCCCTTTTATTACTAAAGTCAGCGGGGACGAGAGGTTACAAAAATATCCCGAGACGCGTACGCGGGTGAGAGTGGAACGAGAACCACACGGGATTTGGGCCGTGCTGTTAACCCGCACCTCCCTGAATACGGACATTTCCCCTAGGAAGGACATTTCTAGTCGGAGAGAAAGAGCGAACTTTGGGGTTAACTCTCTCAAAACTCTGAGGTGGGGAGAGAGGCAGCAGCCCATTATTTTCCAGGATCCAGTCCCGAACTCTCACTTTTGCCCGGGGGGAGTAAAAACAGGTCCCGCCCACGCTCCGCCCGATCCGGGAGGCGGGGCCTGCAGCGACCCCGAAGTACAGACTCGCGGCCGGGTGGCAGTGCTGCCCCTCCCCCTTTGCCTGGAACACCCCCGTCAGCTAAAGAAACAGGGCTCAGGGCCCCCACCCCCGCGCCAGTCGCGGGGGGAAGGGGCACTACGGGCGCCTCCGCCCCTCCTCGCTGAACGTGGGGAGTGGAGCGCAAGTCCGCCCGCCTCCCCGCGCTGGCTCCGAGGGGACGGCCCCGAGGAGGTGGGGCCTCTTGGGGGCGCTGACTTCACACCCCTCCCCCTCCGGCCGCTGGCGGTTCAGGGACACCCCGCCCGCTCCAGTGCGACGGGTGGGGGAGGCAACTGAGCAGACCGGAGCCCTGCAGCGGCGCGGGGCGGGGAGGGGCGCGCGCACGGGCGCGCAGCCGCCACCCCCGCGCGCCAGCAGGGCCCCCCACGCTCCAGGGTGCGCGCAGGCCCCGAAAAGGAGGAGGCCGCGCGTGGCACCGGGGATGGACGACTCTAGCCTTCTGTCCCCCCACTCTTTCACCACTCGCCCCCAGCCCCCTCCAACCCGCTCCAGGCCTCAGACTCCGCACTGACCTGACAGGCCGCGACATGTTCGCTGTCGAAACAGGACCGAGTCGAGAAGCCAAAGACCAGGACCCCCCCCACCCCGCGCGCTCGGCGCCCCACCCCCCCCAACTTCAGCCGATGGGACCGCTGCCGCCGAACCCCGAGCTCCAGGCTTCTCAAACTCCGCTGCTCTTTGGTTCAGGGCCCCTGGAACAGACGAGCCCCCCGCTCCCCCGTCTCTTCAAAATGGATGAATCAAACCAGCCGAAAATGCGCCAAAGCCGCCGTGCAACCAAACACACTAGCGTTTCTGCGCTCCTCCCCAACACGCCCGCTCATTGGCGATTTCTGCCAGATGCGCCCAGATCATTAGCCCGTTTGAATCATCACGTCTCCCAGGCCCCGCCCTGCTCTCTGATAGGCTCCACCTTCACCGTGGGGTCCTGTTAGTCAAGATGCTCTGAGAGCGCACGGCCGCAAAACAAAAATGGTCGCTGCTTAGCCCGCCCCCGGCTTCCACTCCAGAGTTGCAGATTCGTCTTGGGCCGTATCTTAGAAAGACTAGAAAAAAAGATTTTATATAGGGTTCAGCGTTGGTCAGTGTTAGTTTAATAGTGTTTCATCTCGTCTGCCTTGATCACCTAGAAAATCCTCTAAAAGCAAAACCCGTGGGATGGACAGCAGATTCGTCACTAAGGGGCTGCTACAGAATTGGAGGGAAATTCCTTAGGTTCAAAAAATTTGACCTTAAACCTACAAGCCCCTTACTGTGGCTTCAGCATTAACCCTCAGGGATCTAACCAGGCGGTTGGAGTAGAGAGGCAGGATCATAATCAAGGAATATCTTCACCCCCAATTTCCACTCTCCATTCTGGACCTTGAGATCCACTTCAGGGTCATTAAAGTCCCAGTCTGGTACATTACTATTTTAAGAAGAGAGTCAGGTGTGCAATAACTAAAAGCATGAGCTCTGAGTCCACAAGGTATTTCAGTTGGAATCCCAGGTCCACTACTTGATAGTCGTATAAATTTCCTTCTCTGTGCCTCAGTTTTCTCATCTGTAAAGTGGGAAACAATGGTAACTAATGGCATAGGCTTAGTAGTATTAAATGAGTTGATATATCTATCAAAAGCCTTTAGGATAGTCTCTGGCTTACAGTAAGTGCTATGTAACTGTTAAATTCAAGTTTTAAAAGATTATTCCATTCCTGGGTAGAGATGGGTGGAGCTGGCTCAAAACCCTTTCAATTCTATTGATTTACTCTTGTCCTTTGAAAAATAAAACAAAACAAAGACTCTTTCAAGTCATATAACTGAAAATAAAGCACATCATTTCATTTAAATCCGTAAACATTTGTTGAATGCCTGACACTGTCAAGGCAGAGCTCAGGATCCCTATGGTAATGGCTAAGGCTGAGCCTGCCATTGAAAATAGACGTCAATCCCTGCCGCAATCAGAATGTTAATAACCCACTGAAGATACACTTCCCAAATAACAACAACAAAACACACCACATCTGCCTTCTGAAAGTCTCCCTTTGTAAAATCTGGCTTCTCGAAAAGAAGAGAATAGCAGAGTCCATTAGTGAAGCATTAAACAAATTAATATATTTTGTCTCTTCCATATCATTCCACCCTCTGCCTGCCTTATTTTTATTTTTAATTTTTATTTTTTTTGAGACGGAGTCTCATTCACTGTGCTGCCCAGGCTAGATTGCAGTGTCGCGATCTCTGCTCACTGAAACTGCCACATCTCGGGTTCAAGGGATTCTCCTGCCTCAGCCTCCCAAGTAGCGGGATTACCATGCCCAGCTAATTTTTGTATTTTTTAATGGAAACGGGATTTCACCATGTTGGCCAGGCTCGTCTCGAACTCTTGACCTCAACTGATCCACCCACCTCAGCCTCCCAAAGTGCTGAGATTAAAAGCGTGACCCGCAACACTCGCCCCCCAATTTTTTAATTGTGGTTAAAAAAATACATAACATAAATGTACCATTTTAACTGTCTCTAAGTGTGCAGTCATGTGCATTAACATATTCACATTGTATGCAACCATCACCACCATTCACCAGAACTTTCTCATTTTCCCAAACTGAAACTCTGTACCCATTAAACAGTAACTCTCCACTCTTCCCCATTCCCCACAGTCCCTGGCAACCGCCATTTTACTTTCTGTACGAGCCTGACTGTTCTAGGAATCTCATGTTAGCGGAATCATACAGTATTTGTCCTTTCATGATTGGCTCATTTCACTTAGCATAATGTCATCCAGGTTTATCCATGTTGTAGCAAGTGTCAAAATTTGCTTTCTCTTAAAGGCTGAATAATATTCCATTGTATGTGTACACCACATTTTGTTTATCCATTCACCCATCAATGGGCACTTGTTACTTCCACCTTATGGCTATTGTGAATGGTGCTGCTGAGCAAGTAGGGGTACAAATATGTTTGAGTACCTGCTTTCCTTCCTGGATATATACCCAGAAAGGGAATTGCTAGATCATCTGGCGATCCTGTTTAATGTTTTTGAAGAATTGCCATAAAGATTCCCCATCAGCTGTATCATTTTACCCTCCTACCAGCAATGCGCAAGTGTTCCGATTTCCCCATGTCCTTGCCAACTTTTTTTTTATAATAGCCATCCTAATCAGAGTCCATATATATATATATATATTTTTTTTTTTTTTTTTTTTTTTTTGACAGAGTCTAGCTCTGTCACTCAGTCTGGAGTGCAGTGGCACGATCTCAGCTCACTGAAGCCTCCACCTCCCGGGTTCAAGCAATTCTTCTGCCTCAGCCTCCAGAGTAGCTGGGATTACAGGTGTACACCACCACACCCAGCTAATTTTTGTATTTTTAGTAGAGACGGGGTTTCACTATGTTGGCCAGGGTGGTCTTGAACTCTTGACCTCAAGTGATCCACCCACTTCAGCCTCCCAAAGTGCTGGGATTATAGGCATGAGCCACCATGCCCAGCTCCATATATGTTTTGACTAAGTTATTATCATACCTACTATTGTCAGAATGCCAGGGCAGAAACTTGGGTAGCAGAGTGATCACCAAGTAGCTTTTCTGGGGGCTTTTTTATTAGAACAAATTATTATTTTAGTAAATACTATTATTTGGTATTGTGGGATGAGGAAGAGGAATTCTTGTTACTCATTTATTAGGTAGTGAACAGAAATGGCCGTAGTCAACAAGTGCAGGCAGGTGGAAAGTTCAGAATAGGTCTTCAGGGCATTGGCCTGTTAGTGTAGGGCAAGGCCAATACACAAATGGCCACTGAATGAAGACTATCCCCCTTCCAAGGTCAGGCTCGTATGCTACCTCTCTCTTCACTGCAGCTTCAGCTAATATCTTCCTTCCATTTGCTCATTTATTCACTTAATATTTCAACCAACACCATCTCTCAGGGAGGAAATAACTAAAGACTTGAACTTCCAGTTTACTTTTTAGTGGATAAGTACAGAACTATGGCCAGTAGTGTCAAAAGAAGGTGGAATGCTGTCTCCAAGGTCAGTTCCCTCAAACCTGTCCGCCAGTAACCTGCACTGTGTACCTGTCTTATCCACAATTTGCTGGAAACTGAAGAAAGACACTGATCATAGGATAGGTAAGGTTTTAGAAGCAGTATCTGATAACGCTGAAGGGACAATATGTGTAATGAAACTAGGAGAAATTATGAAAACAGAAAAGGCTCAAGAGAAAGAAAAGGCAGAGTTATTCCTTTTCCCTGGAAATGAAATCTTATGGGCTTTTAAACACAGTGCTTAATTTCCTCCTATTATTTTAGTTTTGTTTTGAGAAGTACCATTTTCCTTCTCTTTCATATATGTTAATAAGAACTGGCAGTGCTGAGATGGTAAGACTGATGAGTCTTCCATATACCCAACAAAAACCTTTTTCCATCAAGGGCTACTCTGTAGCAGCTGGGAGCTTCAGAAAAATCTTTCAGCACTTTGTTCTGGGCACTTCCAGTTCTGTGAACTCATGAAAGTCAGCCAACCAGGTCTAAAGACAGACGCTGCTTCCACTGACCACAGGACCACAGAAGGGTACCCCTCTTTGGAGATGCTGCCAGGAAGTTGAAGCTTCTCTAAGTCTTTTTTTTTTTTTTTTAATTTGTACTTTTTAAACTTCTACCTCCAACCCGCTGGCTCTCTCTGTACCACCGTTCTAGAATACAGGATGGGATGGAAGAACTGTATTAGGTTATTCTTTCTACAACCCCAGAAGCTGAGTAGCCTGCTTGGGGATAGGTTCATGATTAAAGAGGATAGTTTCTCTTGTCTGCATTTTCTCAAGTGTATATTTCTTTGCTCCAGATTCCCAGCTTCCTCTCTACTTTGAATATTAAGAGCTAAGCTTAGGTGAATTCGAACCACTAAACAATAAAGATGTACAACTCGATGTCCCGTTTAAATTGAAGAAAAATGCCGCAAGACTAACTTGCTGTTTTGCTGGACACCAATAAAATCCATAGAAAACTTGCCATTGTAACATTGAGGGAGACACAGCTTTATCTATGTAAACCACTGTCAAATATTGTGAGGTGAGCCCTGCTGAAAAGGGAGGCCCCAAGGTAGAATAAAAAGAGCACTGAACTTGTAATCAAGATTGTCTGTCTCTGAGCTCTGTAATTAACTGCCTAGGTGACCTTTAGCAAATTTCAAACTCCCTTTGCCTCAGCTCCTTCGTCTGTATAATGGGGATAATTATTCTGGTCCTTATCTACTTCAGAAGGTTAGCATAACAAGAAAAAAAAAATGAGCTCACTTGTGAAAGTAGTTTGTAGACTGTGAAGCACTGTGAGAGGTAGAATGGGATCACATTCTCTTCACTCAAGGAAAAACCCAAATTCCAACAGCTGATTTATTCCTCCAACACAACACAACCATCCCTGAATACTAGAAACGGTTAAAATCTGCTCACAGCTTCCAGATGGAGAAAAGGTACAGTGATGAGGAGTGATGACCATCAGCTTGCAGGACTGCGATGCACTTTCTCTTTCGTAGAGAGAGACAATGATATTCTCTACCTCCTAACTATTCCTGGGAGAATTAATCTATTCCAACCATGACCAAGTGGGCATGATTTCAATAACTAGTGCTAACGTTTCTGCCTCTGTATGGGTTCCAGCTCAGTATCCCTAACTGCCTAACACGTATTTCCACTTGGATGTCCACAAGCTCAATTTATTTATGTCAAAAAAATCATCTTTCCCACTCACATTATTTTCTTGACTCCATTCCTGTCCTGTGTATCATTTTCTCCTGTCAGTTTTATTGAGGTATAATTGACAAATAAAAAATTGTATATATTTAAGTTGTACATCATGTTTTGATGTATTATGAAATGATTACCACAATCAAGCTAATTAACATGTCCATGGCCTCACAGTTACCTTTTTTTGGTATAGGGAGAATACTTAAGATCTACTCTCCTGGCTGGGCATGGTGGCTCATACCTGTAATTCCAGCACTTTGGGAGACTGAGGTGGGCAGATCACCTGAGGTCAGTAGTTCTAGACCAGCCTGACCAACATGGTGAAAACCCATCTCTACTAAAAATACAAAATTACTCAGGTGTGGTGGCAGGTGCCTGTAATACCAGCTACTTGGGAGGCTGAGGCAGGAGAATTGCTTGAACCCGGGAGGCAGAGGTTGCAGTGAGCAAAGATCTCACCTTTGCACTTCAGCCTGGGGGACAAGTGCAAGACTTCGCCTCAAAAAAAAAAAAAAGATCTACTCTCCTAGTAAATTTCAAGTATATGAAATATTAACCGGCTGAGACCGCGTCCGCCCCGCGAGCACAGGGCCTCACCCTTGCCGTTCCGTCGCCCGTCCACACCTGCCACCAGCTCACCATGGATGATGATATCGCTGCCCTCATTGTCGACAACGGCTCGGGCATGTGCAAGGCTGGCTTCGCGGGCAAGGATGCTCGCCAGGCCTTCTTCCCCTCCATCGTGGGGTGCCCCAGGCACCAGGGCATGATGGTCGGCATGGGTCAGAAGGACTCCTACATGGGTGACGAGGCCCAGAGCAAGAGGAGCATCCTGACCCTGAAGTACCCCATCGAGCATGGCATTGTCACCGACTAGGATGACATGGAGAAGATCTGGCACCACACTTTCTGCAATGAGCTGCGTGTGGCTCCTGAGGAGCACCCCGTGCTGCTTCCTCAGGCCCCCCTGAATCCCAAGGCCAACCACGCGAAGATGACCCAAATCATGTTTGAGACCTTCAACACTCCAGCCATGTATGTGGCCATCCAAGCCGTGCTTTCCTTGTACGCCTCTGGCTGTACCACTGGCATTGTGATGAGCTCCGGTGACGGGGTCACCCACACTGTGCCCGTCTATGAGGGGTATGCCCTCCCCCACGCCATCCTGCGTCTGGACCTGGCTGGCCAGAACCTGACTGACTGCCTCATGAAGATCCTCACCGAGTGCGGCTACAGCTTCACCACCACGGCTGAGTGGGAAATTGTGCGTGACATCAAGGAGAAGCTGTGCTACGTCGCCCTGGACTTCGAGCAGGAGATGGCCATGGCAGCCTCCAGCTCCTCCCTGGAGAAGAGCTATGAGCTGCCCGATGGTCAGGTCATCACCATCAGCAATGAGTGGTTCCGCTGCCCTGAGGCGCTCTTCCAGCCTTCTTTCCTGGGCATGGAATCTTGTGGCATCCACGAAACTACCTTTAACTCCATCATGAAATGTGACGTGGACATCTGCAAAGACCTATATGCCAACACAGTGCTGTCTGGCGGTACCACCATGTACCCTGGCATCACTGACAGGATGCAGAAGGAGATCACCACCCTGGCACCCAGCACGATGAAGATCAAGATCATTGCTCCTTCTGAGCGCAAGTACTCCGTGTGGATCGGTGGCTCCATCCTGGCCTTGCTGTCCACCTTCCAGCAGATGTGGATCAGCAAGCAGGAGTACGACGAGTCCGGCCCCTCCATCGTCCACCGCAAATGCTTCTAGGCGGACTGTGACTTAGTTGCGTTACACCCTTTCTTGACAAAACCTAACTTGCACAGAAAACAAGATGAGATTGGTATGGCTTTATTTTTTTGTTTTGTTTTTTTTTTTTTGGCTTGACTCAGGATTTAAAAACTGGGACGGTGAAGGTGACAGCAGTCGGTTGGAGTGAGCATCCCCCAAAGTTCTACAATGTGGCCGAGGACTCGACTGTGTACATTGTTTTTCTTAAGGCCTTCCAAATATCGTGAGATGCATTGTTACAGGAAGTCCCTTGCCCTCCCAAAAGCCACCCCACTTCTCTCTAAAGAGAATGGCCCAGTCCTCTCCCGAGTCCACACAGGGGAGGTAACAGCTTTTATTGTAAATTATGTAATGAAAAATTTTTTAAATTTCGCCTTAATACTTTTTTTATTTTGTTTTATTTTGAAAGATTTTAGCCTCTGTGGCTGCCCCTTTTTTGTCCCTCACCTTGAGATGTATGAAGGCTTTTGGTCTCCCTGGGAGTGGATGGAGGCAGCCAGGGCTTACCTGTACACTGACTTGAGACCAGTTGAATAAAGTGCACACCTTAAAAAAAATGTTAACTATAGTCACTATATTGTACATTATGTCTCTAAAAATTCATTTCATAACTGCAAGTTTGTACCTTTTGACCATCATCTCCCCATTGTCCCCTCCCTCTGACCCCTGGTAACCACCCTCTACTCTCTCTCGCTCTCTTTTTTTTTCTCTTTTTTTGAGACAAAGTTTCACTCTTGTCGTCCAGGCTGGAGTGCAATGGCTCCATCTAGGCCCACCGCAACCTCCACCTTCCAGGTTCAAGTAATTCTCCTGCCTCAGCCTCCCAAGTAGCTGGGATTGCAGGCATGTACCACCTTGCCTGGCTAATTCTGTATTTTTAGTAGATACGGGGTTTCACCATCTTGGCCAGGCTGGTCTTGAACTCTCGACCTCAGGCGATCCTCCCGCCTTGGCCTCCCAAAGTGCTGGGATATCAGGTGTGAGCCACCGTGTCTGGCCTCTACTCTGTTTTACTATGAGATCCACTTTTCTGAGATTCTACCCACTGGATAAATGAGATCATGCAGTATTTGTCTTTCTATGCCTGGCTTATTTCACTTAGTGTAATGTCTTCCAGGTTTACCCATGTTTTGCGAATGGCAGAATTTCCTTTAAGGCTGAATAATATTCTGTTGTGTGTATGCATGTATACACACACACACATCACATTTTCTTTATCCATTCACCCGCTGATAATCTGATTCCATATTGTGGCTATTGCAAATAATGCTGTGATGAACATAAGAGTGCAGATACCTCTTCGAGATACTGATTTCATTTTCTTTAGATAATATATCCAGAAGTGGGACTGCTGGATCATATGGTAGTTCTATTTTTAAATTTTTTGAGGAAACTTTTTTCTGCTCTCCACAATGGCTGTACCAATTTATATTCCCACTAACAATGCATAAGAGTTCCCTTTTTTCCACATCCTCACCAACACTTATCTTTTTTTTTTTTTTTTTTTTTTTTTAGACAAAGTCTTGCTCTGTTGCCAGGCTGGAGTGCAATTGCATGATCTCAGCTCACTGCAACCTCCACCTCCCGGGTTCAAGCAATTCTCCTGCCTCAGCCTCTGGCCAGGCTGATCTTGAACTCCTGACCTCAGGTGATCCACCTGCCTTGGCCTCCCAAAGTGCTGGGATTACAGGCGTGAGCCACTGCACCCGGCTCATTGAGGTTTTGATTTGCATTTCCCTGATGCTCAGTGATGCTGAGCACCTTTTCATATACCTG
This sequence comes from Cacajao melanocephalus, assembly GCA_963573385.1. NCBI lineage: Eukaryota > Metazoa > Chordata > Mammalia > Primates > Pitheciidae > Cacajao > Cacajao melanocephalus. The sequence continues at coordinate 71,875 of CAUYLG010046882.1, read as the reverse complement.
TTGGCAGTTTGTGGGGCATTTGTACGTCTTCTTTGGAAAAATGTCTATTCAGGGCCTTTGTCCATTTTTTATTTCAGTTATTTTGGTTTTTGTTTTTGGTGGATTTTTTTTTTTTTGCCATTGAGTTGTATGAGTTCCTTATATATTTTGGATATTAATGCCTTACTGAGTACATGGTTTGCAAATATTTTCTCCCATTCTGTAGGCTGCCTTTTCATTTTGTAGATTGCTTTCTTTGCTATGTGTTATCATTTCCCTCTTAGCTACCTGAGTTCAAATCTTGGTACTACTGACTCCACCCCATGCCTTACTGTTAGTCTTCAATGTGGAAATCTCTTAATTCCTTCTTCGTTGCATTTCTCAAATTCACTTTTCACTTGCCATTTACATTGTCACCATTCATGCTTAAACTACTATAACAGTCTTTCTTCTCCCCTTTTCTGTAATCTGTAGTAGATACAACAGACAAAACCACCTTCCTAAATCAAGGTACTCATATCATTCTCATACTCAAATTTTCAGTAAGTCCATACAACTTCTGCAATAAAGGCTAAACTGTACTAGCATTTAAGCTACCACCAGAGAGATTTCTCAAGCACAAATCTAATATTACTCTACTTAAAATACCTCCACAGGCCAGGCACCGTGGCTCACGCCTGTAATCCCAGAACTTTGGGAGGCTGAGGCAAGCACCTCACTTGAGGTCAGGAGTTTGAGAACAGCCTAACTAACATGGTAAAACCCCATCTCTACTAAAAATAATAATAATAAAAAATTGGCTGGGCATGGTGGTGTGCGCCTGTAATCCCAGCTACTCGGGAGGCTGAGGCATAAGAATTGAATCAGCTTGAACCCTGGGAAGTGGAGGTTGCAGTGAGCTGAGATGGTGCCATTGCACTCCACCCTGGAGACAGAGTGAGACTCCGTCTCAATAAAAAAATTAATAAAATAAAATAAAATCCCTCTATGAACTGGGGAAAATATTTGCAATATGTGTGACAAAAGGTTAATGTTCATAATATAAAAAGAGCTTTCTAAAAGTCGCAAGAAAAAGATGAAATGAAAACAGACATAGGATACAAATAGGTGACTCATACAATAAAAATGACTAATACATTTAAAAATATGATCACTTGTAACAAAAAACAAATTAAAAAATTTTTTCTAGCATGCACACTGGAGGATTAGAAAAGGTAAGTTATTTTAAGAAAATTTAAAAAATATTTCATTTCTTAGATTGGTAAAGGTTGAAAACTGTCTTGTTAAGGATATGGCAAAACTGGCCTCTCAGAGGTGGGAGTTTATATCAAAGTGCATATACTCTGACTCATTTCTAGGAGTTCCTAAAGAAGTTTCACATAAATTTATAAATATATAAATGTTAGTTTGTAATACCCTTTATAATAGAGGTAAAAGGAATACCCCCAATATCCATTAATAGATAACTGGCAAAGGCTGGGCGCGGTGGCTCATGCCTATAATCCCAGCACTTTGGGAGGCTGAGGGAGGTGGATCACCTGAGGTCAGGAGTTCAAGACCAGCCTGGCAAACACAGTGAGAACCCCATCTCTACTAAAAATGAGAAAAGCCGGGTGTGGTGGCAAGTGCCTGTAATCCCAGGTACTCGGGAGTCTGAGGCAGGAGAATTGCTTGAACCTGGGAGGCGGAGGTTGCAGTGAGATGAGATCGCATCACTGGACTCCAGCCTGGGCAACAGAGCAAGGCTCTGTCTCAAAAAAATAAAAATAAAAAAGATAACTGGCAACATAAATTATTAATATATCCACATAGTCCTATGCAACAATTAAAAGGAATGAGCTAGAACTGTATGTTCTTACATGGGAAGATAGTCAAGATACATTAAAAAGAAAAAAGCAAACTACAGAAAGCCGTATATGAATCTGCTTGTTTTCTCTCTTTTTTTTTTTTTTAAAGGGGAATGGTTCACAGCTGGGACTGTATATGTGGAGAAAAACCTGAAAGAATACTCAAACTCTTAATCAAGTTATCTTTCAGTGATGAAATTAGAGGAAAATTCGATCTCCTTTTTATTTTTTATTTTTTGAGTTGGAGTCTCGCTCTATTGCCCAGTCTGGAGTGTAGTGGCATGATCTTGGCTCACTGCAACCTCCGACTTCTGAGTTCAAGCGACTCTCTGCCTCAGCCTCCCTAGTAGCTGGGATTACAGGCATGCACTACCATACCTGGCTAATTTTTGCATTTTCAGTATAGACAGGGGTTTGTCATGATGGCCAGGCTAGTCTTGAACTCCTGACCTCAAGTGATCAACCCACCTTGGCTTCCCAAAGTGCTGGGATTACAGGTGTGAGTCACTGCGCCTGGTTCCTTTTTAAAAATGTCTATATAATTTGAATTTTAAGAAACAGTGTTTATTCTTGGTCCTACTACCAACTAGCTGTCTGACCTTGGGCAAGTTCCTTAATCCCTCTACTACTCGCTTTTCCCATCTTTGGTAGGCACAATAATGACTCCCCCAAAATGTCCATGTCCTAATTCTTAGAATCTGTGAATATGTGAGCAGGGAGTAACGTTGCTAATAAGCTGATCTTGAGGTGAGATAATTAATCTTTATTATCCCAGTGGGCCCAATGTAATTACAAGGGTCCTTAAACGTGGAAGAGGAACCAGGCATGGTGGCTCACACCTGTAATCCCAGCACTTTGGGAGGCCGAGGCAGGTGGATTGCTTGAGGCCAGAAGTTCAAGACCAGCCTGGCCAAATGGCAAAACCCTGTGTACTAAAAAGACAAAAATTAGCGGGGGGTGGTGACACATGCCTGTAATCTCAGCTACTCAGGAGGCTGAGGCATGAGAATCCCTTGAACCTGGAAGATGGAGATTGCAGTAAGCTGAGATTGTGCCACTGTACTCCAGCCTGGGTGACAGAACAAAGCTGTTTCCCACAACACCCCCCGCCCTGCAAAACAAACAAACAAACAAAACCAAAGTGGAAGAGGAACAGACATGGTGGTTCATGCCTGTAACCCCAGCATTTTGGGAGGCTGAGGCAGGAGGAGAGTTTGGGCCCAAGAGTTTGAGACCCACCTGGGCAACATACCATCCTCTGCCTTGGCCCCCCAAAGTGCCTGTCTCTACAAAAAATTAGGAAAAAAAAAATTAGCCATGTGTGGTGGCATGGGCCTGTGATCCTAGCTATTCAGGATGCTGAGGTGGGAGGATTGCTTGAGCTTGGGAAGTCCAGGCTGCAGTGAGCTGTGGTCCACTGCACTTCATTCTGAGCAACAGAGTAAGATCCTGTCTGAAAAGCATAATACAACAAGTGAAAGTGGGAGGCAAAAAAGGCCAGACTGATGAGATATGAGAAAGGTTTTATCAGCTATTGCTGGCTTTGAAGATGAAGAAAGGGGGCCATGAGCCAAGGAATGCGGGCAGCCTCTAGAAGCCAGAAAAGGCAAGAAAATGATTCTTCCCTAAAACAGCTGCTAGAGAGGAGTGCGGCCCTGCTACCAATTTTACCCTAGTGAGACCCATTTTGGACTTCTGACCTCTAGAGCTGTAAGATAATTAGTGTTGTTTTAAGCCACTTATAAAAGAAGTAACGTTTCTGTTTTTCAATAAGAAGAAAAAGATTTAAAATGCCCTTTCAATAGTTTTCTACTGCAGGGTGAAGTCCAGGCCAGATGTGGTGGCTTACACCTGTAATCTCAGCACTTTGGGAGGCTGAGGTTAGAGGATCACTTGAAGCCAGGAGTTCGAGGCTGCAGTGAGCTATTCTGAGTAATGACCGCATTACCACACCCCAGCCCAGGTAACAAAATGAGACCCTCTTACAAAAAAAAAAGATGAAGCCTAAACACTTCAGCATGGCATACAGACTCTCATTAATTTGACCCAAACTCCAATCTCATTTTCTCACCTCTACCTTTGCTATGATCTGTATGTTTTGTGTCCTTCCAAAATTCATCTGTGTTTTTTTGAGGCAGGGTCTTGCTCTGTTGCCCAGGCTGGAGTGTACTGGTGCAATCCTAGCGCACTGCAGCCTCAAACTCCTAGGCTCAAGCCATCCTCTGCCTTGGCCTCTCAAAGTGCTGGGATTACAGGTGTGAGCCACTGCACCTGGCCCCATTTTTGCATGTTTTGTAGAGACAGGGTCTCACTTCATTGACCAGGCTGGTCTCAAACTCCTAGCTTCAAACAATCCTCCCATCTCAGCACCCAGGGTGCTAGGATTAGAAGTGTGAGTCATTGGCTGGGTGCAGTGGCTCACGCCTGTAATCCCAGCACTTTGGGAGGCCGAGACGGGTGGATCATGAGGTCAGTTCAAGATCAGCCTAGCCAAGATGCTGAAACGCCGTCTCTACTAAAAATACAAAAATTAGTTGGGCATGCGCCAGTAATCCCAGCTACTCAGGAGGCTGAGGCAGGAGAATTGCTTGAATGTGGGTGGCAGTATGAGACCAGATTGTGCCACTGCACTCCAGCCTGGGTGACAGAGCAAGACTCCGGCTCAAAAAAAAAAAAAAAAAGGTGGGGTGCTATGGCTCCTTTGGGAGGCCAAGGTGGGTGGATCATGAGGTCAGGAGTTTGAGAGCAGCCTGGCAAGATGATGAAACCCCGTCTCTACTAAAAATACAAAAATTAGCAGGGCACAGTGGCAGGTGCCTGTAATCCCAGGTACTTGGGAGGCTGAGGCAAGAGAATCACTTGAACCCAGGAGGTAGAAGTTGCAGTAAGCCGAGTTTGCACCACTGCACTCCAGCCTGGGTGACAGAGCAAGATTCTGTCTCAGAACCAACCAACCAAACAGACAAATGAAGGGTGAGTCATTATGCCTAGCATAATGACTAGCCTAAAAATTCGTATGTTAAAATCAGTTTCCCAATGTGTTGGTACTAGGAGGTAGGGCCTTTGGGAGGTGACTAGGTCATGAAGGTGGAAGCCTCCTGACTGAGATTACTGCCCTTATGAAAGAGGCAACAGGGAGCTTGTTTGCCCCTTCTGCCATGTGAGGAAGCAGCAAAAAGGTGCCACCTATGCAGAGGAGGGCCCTCACCAGACAGCAAATCTGCTGGCGCCTTGATCTTGGGCTTCCAGCCTCCAGATTGTGAGCAATGCATTTCAGTTGTTTATAGGTTACCCAAATCTAAGGGATTTTGTTATAGCAGCCTAAACAAAGAGAACGCTACAGTTCCCCTGCCAGCTCCAGCTATAATGAATATCCACTATTCTCCTCATTTCCTGTAGTCTTCCAGTTGGCAAGTTCTTATCCAGCTTGAGCATCCTCTCTTTCACAAGGCTTTCCCTGACCTCATCCTCGTCCTCCATCACCATAAGAAGACTTGGTGCTCTCTGCACTGAGACTTAATTCTTTTCATATGTCCATCTGCTTTCTGGACTGGCCTTCCTAGACAGGAACCTTCTCTTCCCTAGCCCTGCATCTTATATACCTAATGAAGTACCTGGCACATGGTAGGTATACCACTATTGCTTAAATTAATGACCTAAACAATCTGACAATCATCTAAGCTTATTTCCCACTGCTCTAAACATGCACCCTGGGTTCTACTGGCTACTTCCCAAACCTGCATAAGAATTCTAAACTTCTTTCACTCAACCTGAAATCTTATCTCAGCTCTTAATTTTTATCCATCTCAAATGCTACTTCGAAAACTCTTTCTTGACCTCCTTCTTTGGACTTCAATGTCATAGGTTTTTAACATCACCTACTACTCCTCCTGTGACCATGGACACATAAAAGGCATGTAATAAAGAATATTGTGTTTAGGCCAGGTGCCATGGCTCATGTCTGTAATCCCAACATTTTGGGACACCGAGGTGAGAAGATAGTTTGAGGCCAGGAGTTTGAGACCAGCCTGGGCAACATAGCAAGCCCCTGTCTCTGCAAAAAAAAAAAAACAAAACAAAACAGTTTTGTTTAAATATGAATACAATTATGTGAAAAAATATTTGCATAAAAGTTGATTGAAGGCAAATTTACTGAAATGTAAATAGAGGTTTTGTTTGAGTTGCTGTGCCCTGGGTGGTTTGGATTTTTTTTCATTTTCCTTCATGAGTAGGTTTTTCATCTTTCATTATGAAAATATTGGAAAGGCCAGGTGCGGTGGTTCACGCCTGTAACCCCAGCACTTTGGGAGGCAGAGGTGGGCGGATCACCTGAGGTCAGGAGTTCAAGACCAGCCTGGCCAACATGGTGAAACCCCGTCTCTACTAAAAATACACAAAAAAAGTTAGCCAGGCGTGGTGGCAGGGGCCTATAATCCCAGCTACTAGGGAGACTGAGGCAGGAGAATCTCTTGAACCTGAGAGGCGGAGGTTGCAGTGAGCCGAGAACACACCATTGCACTCCAGTCTGGGCGACAGAGCAAGGCTCTGTCTCAAAAAAAAAAATTATTGGAAAATTTGTATACCCATTTAATACATTACTGTTTCAACCATATTGAGAACTTGTTAAAGAGAAAAACTTCAAGGAGGCAGTGTAGTATAATAAAGGGCCCAGTTTCTGAAGCAACACCACTTAAGGTTAAAAAAAAAATCACAGTTTTGCCACTTGCTGGCTGTTTAATCTTTGAATAAAGTCTAAATTTTTTGTTCCACATTTCCTCACATGTTTATCTCATTGGGTCATTGTGAAAATAAAAATAATCCGTGTGAAGTACTTGGGCGAGTACTTGGTTTATAGCAAACAGTCACATTAACATTAGCTACTGGCCGCAACGATTGAAGCTGGAATGGCTGTCAAAATCTCTGTACTTGCAAATAAAAAACTGACATTCAAAATTAAATGACAGTCACTGAGGTGACATGTCTTAGTAAGTGGAACTTGTCAATGAAACAGCTTGGGAGATGTCTGTACTGCATGCTATTCTAACTGCACCTAATTTGGCCCCAAATTTAATTACATGCATGTCTCTCTTTCACACATGAACGTGTTCTCCAAAGCTATCTAACTAACACAAACCAAGAGTTTCAAACCCCAAAGGGCTCAGTTCTGTTTCTCTAAATGTCTGGGCTTATTTTCTAAAATAGGTTTTTCAGGCCAAATGTTTCCCAGAAACCTAAATGACAGAATGGAGACAGAGAAGGGGAAGACTCGCAGTTATGCCTTGGCTTTATTACAAATTCAACCGGCTGGCTTTCAGTCAGTCAAATTTCAAGACATTTGTTCCCTGAAACACAGAAAGGGAAGAATTGCTTGCTTTCTTATTTCAAAGATAGTGTAAGAGGCATATATAACTCACAGATCTGAGGGAAGAATTCTATACAAAATAAATCATAAAATACCTCTTTCTTCTTCCTATCTGCTTTCTTTATTCCCATTAACATGTAATTAGTTTTTAATCAGATGAACTTTAACTTGTGAGTTAAATTAGAATGTACAAAACAGTACCCGTCATCATATGATGGTTAATTTTATGTATCAACTTGACTGGACCACAGGGTGCCCAAATACTTGGTCAGACATTATTTTGGGTGTTTCTGTAAGGGTGTTTTGGATGAGATTAACATGTAAATTGGCAGACTGAGTAAAGCAGATTGCTCTCCCTAGGTGGGCCTCATCCAATCAGTTGAAGGCCTGAGTAGAACAAAATACTGCTTTCCTCCAAGTAAAAGAGAATTCTTCTGCCTGACGGGCTTTGAACTGGAACATTGGCTCTTCCAGCCTGCTGGACATCAGCTCTGCAGATTTTTTTTTTTTTTTTTGAGACAGTGTCTCGCTCTGTCACCCAGGCTGGAGTGCAGTGGCACAATTTTGGCTCACTGCAACCTCTGCCTCCCAGGTTCAAGCAATTCTCCTGCCTCAGCCTCCCAAGTAGCTGGGACTATAGGCACCCACTACCATGCCTGGCTAATTTTTGTATTTTTTAGTAGAGATGGGGTTTCATCACATTGGCCAGGCTCGTCTTGTACTTCTGACCTCAAAGGATCCACTCGCCTCAGCCTCCCAAAGTGTTGGGACTATAGGCATAAACCACTGCACACAGCCAAGCTCTGTAGATTTTGGATTTGTCAGCCTCCATAATTGTGTGAGCCAATTCCTTATATGTGTGTTTACATATATACTCATATATCTATATCTCCCTATATATTTATTTCTATATATCTTATATTTATAATATTTATCCTTCTTATTGGTTCTGTTTCCCTGGAGGACTCTAATATACAACAATATCATTATACCAAAACTGTAGCTAAAACTTGAGAGAATTCAGGTCATGCTGGAAAACCAAACGCAGGCAGGGTTTTTCTAACAACAAACAAAGGTCATATTTTCTGACTCTATTCTGAAGTCTCTGGTATTTATGGCAGAATTTAAAAATATACATAGAAACATGGTGAAACCCTGTCTCTACAAAAAATACAAAAATTAGCTGGGTGTGGTGGCATGAGCCTGTAGTTCCAGGTACTCATGAGGCTGAGATGAGAAGGTTAGAGGATTGCTTGAGTCCAGGAGATAGAGGTTGTAGTGAGCTGAGATAGCACCACTACACTCCAGCCAGGGCAACAGAGTAAGACCCTGCCTCAAAAAAAAAAAAAAAGGCATAATGCAAGGCTGGGTGTGGTGTGTGGGGGCTCATGCCTCCTGTAATCCCAGCACTGTGGGAGGCAGAGGCGGGCACGTCACTTGAGCTCAAGAAGTCAAGACCAGCCTGGGCAACATGGTGAACCCGTCTTTACGAAAATACAAAAATTAGCCAGGTGTGGTGGCATGTGCCTATAGTCCCAGCTACTTGAGGCTGAGGTGGGAGGATGGCTTGCATCCAGGAGGTCAAGACTGCAGTGAGCTGAGCTTGCAGCACTGCACTCTAGCCTCACTGACAGAGTGAGACCCTGTCTCAAGAAAACACCCCCAAAACACAACTCTCTCTCTCTATATATACAAATATGTGTGTGTATATATATATATGTAGAGTTCTTTCCAGAATACCTCATTTTCTAGTGACTTCCTACCTATTCTAGCCTGCAGTTTTGGGGGGTTATTTGGCTTTAACAGATGAGTCACTTACACGGCTGAGGAAATCTTCCCACACACAGTGAACCAAGAAGGGTGGAGGGGAAAAGTGCATTGAGTTTTATTTCCTTGAGCAATCTGGTTACTGGATTTTACAGAATTCTGTGGAAATTTTTACATCCTCTAACCAAGGCCTTAGCTATTGTCTACAAAAGTATCAGGCAAGAAAGGCCTCACATTAGATGAGACAGTATACTGAGGATCAAAGACAGAGCACCTCAGAAGAAGTTAAATTTGGAGAAACAGCGAGAGACTCCAGCCGGAGAAAGCGAATTAGGGAAACATCTTGGGGTAATTCTGGCTCAATAGTAGCGATCAAACAGCAAACCCTTCTTTTTTTTTTTTTTGAGATGGAGTCTCACTTTGTTGCCAGGCTGGAGTGTAGTGGCCCAACCTCGGCTCACTGCAACCTCCACCTCCTGGGTTCAAGTGATTCTCCTGCCTCAGCCTCCCTAGTAGCTGTAGACTACAGGCATGCTCCACCATGCCCAGCTATTTTTTGTATTTTTAGTAGAGATGGGGTTTCACCATGTTGGCCAGGATGGTCTGATCTCTTGACCTCATTGATCAACCCGCCTTGGCCTCCCAAAGTGCTCCGGTTACAGGCATGAGCCACTGCGCCCAGCCTAGCAAACCATTCTTTACCGCTAAAGGGCGTTCCCTGACCTACAATATCCTCTGCCTCACTTGTTTGGTCACTCAGTTAGAGTCTGTTCGAAGAAAGCCAGGGCAGACACTACCCCATAGCTGTGTTCTCAGCCCTTGGTTTCTGAGAACACTCTTGGGGAACTATGTTTTCTTTTTGGCCAAAGACCGGCTGAGTGGTTGGAGAGGGATCTTGTCTCAAATATAGGACTGTCTCTTGGGAGGGGCTGCATATCTATGTTCCAAACAATTTTGGACTCTACCTCTTTTGAATGCTCCAAAGAGGTAGCATCCGAATGATAAGACCTAATTAGTTTTAGTAGCATCACATTTCCATTCATGTAAATATTTTATTTTCTTAATCATAATTTCTTTTCTTTATGGATGGGGGCACGAAGAGGAATTAGTTATATTTCAGTTCCTTCTTTAATTAGTTTCAGGGCTATAACGTTCACCAGTTGGGTGAGAATATCCAGAAGGGCTGGCTGGCTGGCTGGCCAGCCTCTAGCAATGCTTGAAAAAGCAGGTAAACTCTGAGTCAGCAAATGGGAAAAGAAAGCACATTCAGTTTTTCAAAAAGGTCACATTTTCAAGCAGTATCTGGCATGTTACATCAAGTACTGAATTGGTACTAGGCAGACGGATCTAAGCGATTGGTATTAGTAAATTAACAGGTAAACAGTATATTTACCTTCATTTTAAAAGAAGGTATTTAACCGCATTTCTTACTTGTAAGTGGGAAGTAAACACTGGGCACACACATAAAGATGGTAACAATAGACACTAGGGACTCCTAAAAGTGAGGGGAGAGGGAGTAAGTGCTGACAAGCTGCCTACTGGGTCCTAGGTTCACTATTTGGGAGACAGGCTAAGCAGAAACCCAAACTTGAGCATCACACAATATATCCATGTAACAAACTTGCATATGTACCCCTTGAATAAAAAATTTAAAAAAAAATAATAAAAAGGTATTTAAAAAAATAAAGTCTCCATTTCCACAATCCTCTTGAGCTAGCTATCAGTATAAAGGAGCACTTTGACAAACTCACATTTAAGGCCAGTAACCACCATGAATACAAGGCTTAGTTCTCATTTATTTGTGATTTTGCAGGTGTTCGAACCAATGAATGAAAATCAATTATCTCTTCATATCAATGAAATTGGCTATTCCACTATTATCTTCAGAATCATAGTAATCAAAACCCTATCTGAAAATGATAATACAAAAGAGAACTACTAATACAAGGTTTCAGAAGACTGTACAAGTTAAAATAACTGGCATTAAAAAAACCACACAACAAACCACCGAAGATTTGACCCCCCTTTCTCTGCTACGTGGCCTCTGCTCTCTTTCTTAGGACAGTGGTTTTCAAAGTCTCGTGTGTAGCAGAATCAGTGAAGAGCTAACAGAGTATATAGAAACCCAGGATTTGTATTTAAAAGTAAACACAAAAGGTCTGGGTCTCTGTATTTTTACCAAGTTCTCCAGCAATGGTTCCCAAACCAGGCTGTTACAATCACCCGGGAAGCTCTGAAAACACCACCACATTCCTAGGTTTCATCCCTAGAAATTTTGATTCAGTAGATTTGAGGTTGGGACTCAAAAATCTTAAAACATTTTTTAAAATGTTAACAAACTTCCCAGGTATTTCTGACCAGGCCGATTTGGGAACCCTTAGGACACTTATTTAAGGTCTATCAAAGAACTTCAGGTCTCTGAGTTTACTAAGAATATCGATACCTTTGGGCAGATTATAAATCACCATCCTTGAGAGAATTTACCAAATTAAACTGTCTCGTAGTGATTTGATACTACAAAACCCTACCCAATTTAGTACTTAAATTACCTAATGATTTTCTGTCTATCTACTTTCCTCCCCCAGGCCAGGGCCTCCATGTAATATTTGTTTCCTATGACTAAGTGCCTCAGTGCTCCCAAAGTTGCCCCAGTGGAGGTTGTTAACTTCTCCCTTTTCTTCTTTCATTCAGATTCCCAAAGCTGTGAGGAGCAGACCTATTTCAAAGCGTCACAGCCAACTGATGTCACTTGCAGTATTATGCATTAAGACATCAACCCAGAAACCTGGAAACGGGAGACACTAGACAACCCTATCATGAGAACTAAGCTCTTTGTGGAAGAAAATGCTCTCATTGCATGAAATAGGTAGTTTAAAACCTGACTTTTTTTTTTTTTTTTTTTTTGAGACAGAGTATCGCTCTGTTACCCAGGCTGGAGTGCAGTGGCACAATCTCTGCTCATTGCAACCTCTGCCTCCCTAGTATCAAGCGATTTTCCTACTTTAGCCTCCAGAGTAGCTAGGACTACAGATGCATGCCATCACGCCCAGCTAATTTTTGTACTTTTAGTAGAGATGGGGTTTTGCCATGCTGGCCAGGCTGGTCTTGAACTCCTGGCCTCAAGTGATCCACTCACCTGGGCCTCCTCAAATGCTGGGATTACAGGCATGAGTTACCATGCCTAGCCAAAAAACTTGACCATTCTTGATGCCAAGACAAGAGAAACTTAATTATGACTTTAGAAGTTTCAAAAATACAGGGACTTCTGGGCGGCTTCTAGTAGCCAAAAATCCATAGATATCCATACCCCCTCCTTCCTCATTCCAGAATCAGATGTTTACATTCCAAGACAGAAAGAATCTGAAAGCAATGGCCTACAAGAAATTTGGGGAATGACATTTGATCTCATTTTCCTCTCGATTGGAAGTCATGGTATCAATGCATACCAAATAGAAAAATAAGCTCAAAAGTAGGTGAGAATTATAATCTCTAAAACACAGGTGCTGATTTCTTATCCTCCTCACAAAATTCCAGATCACAGATGGAGGAATGATGAGATGATCTTACACAGAAGGCACTAACTGGCACTAACATGAGCCAGCAGCATGTCAAAGGCAAATCCAGGAGATGCAGAAATGCACATGGGTCCCAGGTGTCTTTTCCAAGTGACAATGGGCCTCCTTCCTGGACAGCAGTCAGGAGACAATTCAAATGTACTTAATAAAATTGCCACGTTGGCAACCAAAAGGAAGAGATTGAGAAGGACACTTAGAACTGGGATGGATGATAAGCCAAACACTTCTAGCAGCAGGACCAGCTGGAGGACTTGGTTTGTAGATTGATGTAGTCCCCTTTGGTAGACAAAGACAGGGTATCTTCTCTGGAATTTCTCATCATCTTTTCAATGAGGACTCTAAAAAACAAAAAACAAGCCTGAGAAGCTTATTTTAGAGGAAAAGCAGAAATGGCAGATGTAGTCTGACTTGTCATCCGTGTTTGGTAAAGCCAGAAGGTTTAAATGCCCCTTTGTCTCCAGTTACCTAGGGAGAGAAGACAGTATCCCTGACCTTTAGGGGCTGGCATTCCAGTGGCTCTGTCATGACTGGCTCCGAAACAAGAAAAGAGGGTCCACAGGGCCACAGTGGAAGATGGATACATCTGCATGCCTATTCTCAGAACAGCATGAGCTACTTACCTCATAGCCTCATTAATATTTCTGTTCTCCTTGACTGATGTTTCCGTCCAACCTGTGAAACCGTTCTCTTTACTGAACCGGTCAATCTGGTCCCGACTCACTGCCCAAGGGGACAGATCACACTGGCAAAGAGAAAAAATAAAAGGCAACATCATAAACTTTCTGGAAATAAGAATATGGCTCAGATACTGAGGATATAAAACACTTTCCCACCAATGGGTAAGAACACCAGCATCGGAAATCTACAGTCGACATTCTTCCCCAAGAAAGTCTCACCCTCAACATCCTTTGAAAGGAGGTAGAGATGATTCTGCCAGCTTAAGAAGGGGAAATGGACGCCCAGAATCCGAGAGCATTTTACTTACTTTCTAACCACAGACAGAGGCTAGGGGCCATTTTCTGAGATTGGTCGCATACCTTGTTGGCCAAGAGCAGGCAGGGCACGGGCTCTCCATTAGGCAGTGTGAGCTTACTGTCTAGGTCCTGTTTCCACCTCTGACTGTTGCTGAAGGTAGTCGCATTGGTAACGTCAAACATAATAACACAGGCAGAGGCATCCCGATAATACAGTCGTGTCATAGAGGTGAAACGCTCCTGCCCTGGGGAAAAAGGAGAGAGTTCTCAAGAAGGTGACCCGAGAGCCAGCCTCTGTATCCTAACGCCTCACCCTCTCCCCATTCCTCGTGGAAAAGGGCAGTAAGCACATGTGGCAGAGGGAGCCACTCACTTTCCCCCTCTGACTCTTGGTTTTCTATCTATCCCATAAAGAGATAATGAAGCCTGATTATTTCCAAGGCAGATTCGGCACCCAGATTGCTCCAGTCCAAATCTCTGCTCTGCTGCATACTATGTGACTTTGGGCAAATCAAGCTCTCAGTGCTTCAGATTTCTCAACTGTAAAGTGAAGATAAAAGCAGTAGTTTTTTCAGAGTTTCACTCTTATTGCCCAGGCTGGAGTGCAATGGTGCGATCTCAGCTCACTGCAATCTCTGCCTCCCAGGTTCAAGAGATTCTCCAAAAGCAGCTTTTATGATAGGGTTGGTGTGAGGATTAATGAGTCATTGAATTTAAAATGCTTAGAAGAATGCTTGGCACATAATAAGGATTCATTATTTTTATTGTATCTATTTTCTGGGGATCTTGTTTTTCACCAAGGTCAGCCTTAAATCTAGAAAAAGCAGCCTCCCCTGCTGTGGGAGTGACAACCTATGGTCTGGACAATCCACCACCTTGCCAGCCCCTCCACCCACATACAGACTGCTCCAGATTTATTCAGGGCAAAACATCTACAAAAGCTCTGCACCTATTCAGCTCGTGTGTCCTCAGAGCAGCTCAATCATTCCAGCTTCAGAAAAACAATTTCTGGCTTTGCTGCCGCATTTTTTTTTTCTCAGAGCTTGCTGGTTAAATAAAAATTTATTCCCTTGTTCCTATCCAGCCCTCTCACTTTACCTGCAATATCCCACAGCTGAAGCCGCACTATCTCGGAGTCAGACCACTGGAGAACCTTCAGAGCAAAATCCACTGAAAATATATGCACATTATACTTTAATAAAATTTCACTGTAAAAAATGAATAGGGATAAACTCAAATCAAAAAGGCAGTGACAACTCTAGGGACACAAAACCAATTCCATTTGTTTATCTTTAAGCCCTCAATTCATGAGATGAGTCCACATGCATGTATTAAGTGTGAGACAGATGATTCACACTCACTCTCCAAAGGGGTTTCCAGCTTTTACTCTCTTGTTAAGCTCATTTATTTGCTACGACTTGTCTCCAAGACTGGAGGCAGGAGTAACTATAGACAGGGGTGGCAGTAACTATGAAAACAACTCTTATTCTCAGGTTAAACAGTTTCTGGGAGATTTAGGGGGTTTTCTCTGGGAAGGGATGATGGGGGAGAAGGGGGAAACGAGATAAGTGTGGTTGCTTTTGTATTTTCCACATTCAATTTCACTGTCAGTTTCTAATCAAATTGTATTATGAGAAGAACACACCCTGGGGAACTCTACATCCACCGTAAGGCTGCAGGTATTATCTTGGGCAAGAATGGAATAAATGGAAAAGGTCCCAGAGGAGTCCCAGGAAGAAGACACTGCATGGATGTTGCTGAAGAGTCCTGCTGGAATCTACCACCAAGTCTGTACGTGCTGAGACTCCTTAAGTTAAGGCTGGGTGAGTATTCCATGGGGAAAGCTTTTGGATAAGGAGAGAAACAGAGTAATTTCTGAGGTTTGGAAATATTATCTTTCACATCTGTGACAGGAATCAAAGCTAAGGGAAATTTAGAATAAACACTGAAAAAGAATTAGCTAGAGTCAATTATATTCTTTGCTAAAGGAAAACTATAGCAATTATTAAAAATTAACTATTAATAGCAGGACACTTTTAACTCAAATCTGTGAAATAGGGACCCTTATGTTATTTAGGAGTGGGAGGGCTGAGTGGTCAAGATAGAGTATCTGAAACTTTAAACCTTTAATTTTGCTGGACTTAAATTTCTTTGTTCATTTGTTTTTGAGACAGTGTCTTGCTCTGTTGCCCAGGCTACAGTGCAGTGAGTGGTGTGAACAGGGCTCACTGAAGCCTTGACCTCCTGAGTTCAAGCAATCCTCTCACCTCAGTTTTCCCAGTAGCTGGAACCATGGCTACTTTTTTCTTTAATTTTTGTAGAGGTGGGGTCTTGCCATGTTTCCCATGGCTGGTCTCAAGCAATCCTCCTGCCTCAGCCTCCTAAAGTGCTGGGGTGGCAAGTATGAACCACCGCACTGGGCCCTACTGTTTTTTTTTTGTGTGTTTTTTGACACAGAGTCTTTGCTCTGTCATCCAGGCTGGAGTCCAGTAGTGCAATCTTGGTTCACTGTAACCTCTGCCTCCCAGGTTCAAGCGATTCTCCTGCCTCAGCCTCCAAGTAGCTGGGATTACAGGCGTGTGCCACCATGCCCGACTAATTTTTTTGTACTTTTAGTAGAGTTGGGGTTTCACCACATTGGTCAGGCTGGTCTTGAACTCCTAACCTCAAATGATCTGCCCGCCTTGGCCTCCTTAAGTGCTGAGATTACAGGAGTGAACCACCGTGCCCAGCCCTGCTGAGGGTTCTTAAGGAGAATGTTTCAATTGCAATGTAAATGCTTGTTAATTTCTTTCTAAACTTCCACATGAACACAAGCACACATTTTCAATTTTTCCGTTAGTACAAGTTTCCCCCCCTTAAGTTATTTTAACAGAGATAAATAAAATTTTAAGTTACTCTCGCCCATCACCGGCTCTTCCTAAATACCTTCTAATCAACAATAAGGCAATTCTACCTCTGAAAAAACAGAACTGAGTCCAAAGGCCACGCCCGAGAAAGAAATGACGGTGTTCCCTTCCTCCCTACCTTCTCCAGTTTGAGGGAAAAAGTGGTGGGAAGATAGATCAGAGAAGTGGTATATTTCAAATTCTTCGAAGACTTCCTTGGTTACCTTTATTTAAGCAATCAACGGACAAAAACACAGCTCATCAGCCCTCATGGGCATCTGACTGCGTAGCCAAGTGGCTCATTTGGGGATTTTGTGTCTTCCATACCACCCACAGCCCCATAACTGAGCTAAAGTCCTTCCGACCAGTTCTGCGTCCTGCGTTCTCCCCCAGAAGCCAGGTTAAACACCTTGCGGTTCCTTCCTCAACAGAGAGGGGCAGGACAACAGCCCCAGACTGCACCTAACCAGGAGGCCCTACAGAGGATCTCAGCTGCTTCTGCTGATTGGAGAGATTTGCCCCTGACAGCTGAAAGGCTGCGGCAGGAGACTTGAGTTCACAGTGAGCTCGCAATAGGCAGCAATTGCTCATCCTCATCCTCCCTTCCCTATTCTCATCGTCACTTCTTAGCTCTTACCTTTCTCCAGGCAGTCGGTTCAGGTTGGGAAAATCGAACTGGGGAAACCCAAGAGAGGCGTGTAAACCGAACACCCAGCAATTACACCATCCAGATTCCCAGACACTACTTCCTGGCCCGAAGAAGGACCCAACAACCGACAGCAAATCCCCATCCCACTCGGGTCCCCAGCTCAAGTCCTCGGTCGCGGCCTCTTCCGACTCCTCCCCGCAGAGACGTCTCACCTCCCACCGTGGACTTGTAGTGTTTGCTGAAGCTGTCCTGGGAATATCGCTGCACCAGCGACGTCTTGCCCACTGCGGCGTCTCCCACCACCAGCACTTTGAACAGGTGGTCGCGGCTGCCCATGGCTAGCGGAGTGTGCGTTTTAGAGAGGCGGAAAGTCGGGAAGTCGCTTGTTTTAACCCCTTTGGCTCCGGACCCTCTTCAAACTGAAGTGAGGCATTCCCACCCACCGCCTGTGCGGGCTGCTCTGACGAGAAACAAAAAAGGAAACTTTGCACTCAACCTATGCGCGCTTCCTCCCCGTGCAGCCACAACCTGGGTGGGGCGGCAGGGCGCGAGCTCCGTGTCTCCGGCTGTTCGCACCTTCCCCCCTACCCCCCTACCCGACTGCCGAGAAACGGGACCAGGCGGGGCAGAACCTCACCCACCGGGACTTCCCCGGAGCGGCTCCAAGCCAGCAACTGAATCCCAGTCAGCAATTTACGCCACTGGGACCAGATAATGAGGACCCTCCCCTTGCTGCACAGACCAAATTGTGAGGAAAAAGCAGCCGGCACCTCGATTCCCTAAACCCCCTCCCGCGCCTCTCTCTCGCCTTCCTCCGCAAGCGTCACGTGCAGGGTTGCCTGGAGCACTACATTTCCCAACTATCCTCGCGGTAGAGAGAACTAGTCGAGTGCAGAGGCTCACCCGCGAAGCCTCCTGGGAAATGTAGTGTATTCATTATTTTGTTTTAAACCAACCTACACAATGTTTCAAGGCTTCAAACTCCTTCAACAGTTTGGAATATTATTTTGAAACGGTTTTGGGTCAGTAAAGATCCCTTAGAGGAGATTTGTGCAACGTGATCTCACTGGCCTGTATCTGTCCCCAGATAGTTTTCTCCTGTCTTTAAAGGTTTTGCGTAGTTAAGATTAAAACTTATTTCATTAATGAAAGTCCAAGCCTCATCGATCATGCTCCAAATGAAGTCCATTTCCTATTCCTTCAAATAGATAGACAAGCCCAGGACCTCGTGAAATGACTCATATTTTCCGTATGAACTTGCCCAATATCAGGCAAGTTCAGGGAAACTTGACCCAAGAGACCATTCCTTGGAAAAACCTATGCCAAAAGTTACAGCATTTAATATCCAGAAATAACAGTAAAGATAGACAGAAAACAGAAGACAGTCCCCATTCATATTTCTACAATGCCTGTTCTGACCATACTATTCACATATCATTTGAGCTAGAAGCTAGTTGAAATACACTGGGAATTTTCGATTTGTTGTGGCTGTTGTTAACAGATCATCATAAAACTAGTGTTTGGCAAATAATTCTAATTTCTCAGCTTGTAACTTTACTGACCTGCCTGTCATTTAGGTAGGAGTTGGCAGGACATGAGCTCAATGGCAAGCAAAAACAGTTCCATTTTCTATACTTTTTCTAGGAATTGAGGAAGAGAACCAGCAAGCCCATGTGAACAGCCCAGGACCAGACACTATGAAATCTTGCTTAGATCTCTTGATAGAGAGGCTATCACTTATGTTCTGTGGGGAAAGAACATGAGCATGGTTCACAATATATTTTGCCCAAAATGTTTGTTACCCAGGCACAGGAGGTTAGGCCAGGCTACTCACCTTTAAGGATCCAATTTTCTCTGTTCCTATTTGCTTTGACATAGCTGGCTACTCCTTGACATTTGTTTCCCATATGCCTTCTATGACACTGTTCTTTCTTTGTCATCCTCCTACTTCTCGGATGATTATCTTTTTCTTTGAGGTTTCTCTCCATTCCATTTCCCTCTAAGTGTTTCCTAAGGCTTGATTCTTGGTCTCTGAGTCAATCATTCTACAAACTCTTGAGTGAATTGTCTTTGGTGTGAAAGATCTATCTTCACTTTATTTGTTCTTTATCTTTGATCAGTGATATTCAGCTTCCCAAAAGATGCCTCCACTTGGATGTCCTGCCACATCCTCCCTCTTATTACATTGCCACAAAAATAGCTCCTTTTCTCAGCTTCCTTATTTCTGTCACTGGCCTCATCATTTCTTCCCTCCATGTAGACTTCAGATTCTGAGCATTATTATTTCCTTTATACATGTCCCTTTATACTCTTTTATTCATTTATTCAATTTTTTGAGACAGAGTCTCACTCTGTCTTCCAGGCTGGATCTTGGCTCACTGTAACCTCTACTTCCTGGGCTCAAGTGAGTCTCCTGCCTCAGCCTCCTGAGTAGCTGGGACTACAGCTGTGTGCCACCAAGCCCGGCTAATTTTTGTATTTTTTTGTAAAGACGGGGTTTCACTATGTTGGCCAGGCTGCTCACTGCAACCTCTGCCTCCTGGGTTTAAGCGAGTCTCCTGCCTTAGCCTCTCAAGTAGCTTGGATTATAGGCACCTGCCACCACACTCAGATACTTTTTTTGTACTTTTAGTAGAGATGGGGTTTCATTATATTGGCCAGGCTGGTCTTGAATTCCTGACCTCAAGTGATCCGTCCACCTGGGCCTCCCAAAGTGCTGGGATTACAGGCATGAGCCACTGCACCTGGCCAAGAGGTGCATTTTAGAGCTTGTAAATATATTTCCTATTCAAATAGTATGTTTCTACAGATATCTGGGGGAAAAGGAAAAAAAGAGAATCAGCTGAGATTAAAATGGATAAGCCCTTTCCAGGGTCTTGTTATAGCCTACTGTTGACTAGGAGTCTTACCAATAACATACATAGCCATTTAACACTTTTTTTTTTTTTTAGGTGGATTCTTGCTCTGTCACCCTGGCTGAAGTGCAGTGGCGTGATCTCGGCTCACTGCCACCTCTACCTCAGCCTCCCGAGCTGCTGGAAATACAGGTGTGCACCACCACACCCAGCTAAATTTTGTATTTTTAGTAGAGACAGGGTTTCACCATATTTGTCCAGGCTGGTCCTGAACTCCTGACCTCATGATCCACCCGCCTCCGCCTCCCAAATGTGGAGCCACCATACCCGGCCTTAACACATTATTTTGTATGTTATATGTATCATATACCGCATTTTTACAATAAAGTAAGTTAGAGAAAATAAAATGTATCGAGAAAATAATAAGGAAGAGAAAATATATTTATTATTCATTAAGTGGAAGTGGTTCATCATAAAGGTCTTCATCCTTGGCATTTTCATGTTGAATAGACCAAGGAGGAAGAGAAGAAAGGTGAGGGTTTGGTCTTGCTGTCTCAGGGGTGGCAGAAGAGGAAGAAAAGCCCCATGTAAGTGGATCTGTGCAGTTCCAATCTGTGTTGTGCAAGGGTCAACTGGTATACGTTTGGAATATATAGTTTGGAAGCTGGGGAAAGTGGTCAGCCTTGCTCTGTTACTATCACACTTCCTGTATGTGTCTGCCTCTCTCTTTTGTACTTTTTACTTCCCACTTTTTATTTTGAAAAATTTCAAACCCATAGGCAAGTTAATAGTACAATGCATACTAATATGTCCTTCAGTGGGGATTTACAAATTACTAACATTTTGCCATATCTGCTTTGTCTCTTTGTGTGTGCATTGAACTATTTGAAAGTAAGTAGCAGACACTTCAACCTTAAATACTTCAACATACAGCACCTAATAATAAAATTCTACAAAACCAAAATACCATTATCTTTTTTTTTGAGACAGAGTCTTACTCTGACATCCATGCTGGAATGCAGTGGCACCATCTCGGCTCACTGCAACCTCTGCCTCTTGGGTTCAAGCAATTCTTCTGCCTAGTCCCCCAACCAGCTGGGACTGCAGGTGTGTGTACCACGCTGGGATAATTTTTTGTATTTTTAATAGAGACAGGGTTTGCCATGTTGGCCAGGCTGGTATCAAACTCCTGGCCACAAGTGATTTGCCTGCCTTGGCCTCCCAAAGTGCTGGGATTACAGGTGTGAGCCACCTCATCCGGCCCAAAATACCATTATCACTCCTAAGAAAATTAACCTTAATCCAACAATATCATCTAAAAAACAGTTTACCTTTATGGCTCTATATAGCTTCCCAATATTTTTTTCTCATTTTCTCCTCACCTCTCATCCAGAATACAATGAATTTTCATGCATGGGATTTGGTTATTCTATTTCTTTAGTGTCTTTCAATCTTAGGAGTATGCTATGTCCAATAAAGGAGCAAGTAGCCGTGTGTGGTTATTTACCTTTAAATCATATAAAATTAGCTGGGCTCGGTGGCTCATGCCTGCAATCTCAGCTACTCAGGAGGCTGAGGCAGGAGGATGGCTTAAGGTCAGGAGTTTGAGACCAGCCTGGACAACATAGTGAGATCCCATCACTAAAAATTTTTTTAAATTAATTAATTAAAACAAATAAATGTAAAGACTGGCTAATCTGTCTCCTAGCCACACTTCAAGTGCTTAATAGCCATATTTGGCTAGCAGTTACTATGTTGAACAGCACAGACCTAAATTATTTCCATCATCACAGAAAGGTCTATTGGACAGTACTGTCTCTGACAAGCTGCGTTTTTTTTTTTTTTTTTTTTTTTTTACTTTCTATAACATTAACTTTCTTTTTAGTGTCCATGCCAGTTGTCTTATAGAAAGTCTCATATCCTGGATTGTCTGTTTGTTTCCTCAAGATTAGATGTAAAAAACATTTTGGACAAGAGCCCCACACAGAGGATGTGGTGTACTTGTTAGCATGTTGCTGATGTCAGGTAGTTACTGGCAATGCCTACGTTATGAATTCAATGAACACTTGTTGAAGACATGATCTGGTGCCAGGAAATCTCCTAAGGACTTGGGAGCTTGACTTCAAATAGAAGAGAGACAGCTTATATAATCTCCAGAGCCTCCACAACTGTCCTAGGAGCAGAGTGGAAAAATGCTTTGTAACATGAAGGGAAGACTGAAGTGACACAGCAAATGGCCCAGCAGTGCAGAGGAGAGGGACAGACCCAGAGAAGGGCGAGGCCAGGAGGCTGCAGCTTTTCCTCAGTCCCACCCTCCAGA
Source organism: Cacajao melanocephalus (assembly GCA_963573385.1). NCBI lineage: Eukaryota > Metazoa > Chordata > Mammalia > Primates > Pitheciidae > Cacajao > Cacajao melanocephalus. The sequence continues at coordinate 49,659 of CAUYLG010046882.1, read as the reverse complement.
CCCACTTCAATGATAATAACTTTTGACGATTCCTTTGGGGAGGGGCAGGCAGCTTGGTGAAATGCCTGTGACCCAGCTAAGCATTCAGCCGGAAGACTTCGCAGCAAGGTGCCCAAGGAAACCCTCAGGACAGAGAGGCTGGCAAGTTCAAAGGGCAGCCTGCCAGTCATTCCTCTGCTAGCCCATGCCAAGGGTCTAGGCTAGATTTGGGCCTGGAAGTATCCAGGGAAAACATTAAACTATAGTTTTCACTGCCTTGGTTGCGACATTTGCCTCCTTCTGTGGCTATCCTCCTTCTACCCCAAATAAAGGCCAAGGAAAGAAGACCGCAAAAAAGTGAAAACTAAAGAGAAAATTTTGCTTTAAAGAACTGGTTGTGTGGTCCCAACTGTCAATATGGCACTGGGAAAGTCTAATCTGTGAAACAAAAAAAAGTTCCCTTCCAACACGGACATGACTGTTTTATTTTCCTGTTATTTCAACTCTCTAGCTGGTGAGGAAAGCAGAGATTATTGTACCCATAGGCCATCCTTAGTTACCCACTGATAACCTGCCTCTCCTTGCCAAGAACTTGGAAGTAGCATTGTCCTCCCACCCCTCTCAGAGATAAACTGTGAAATCCACATGTAATGAGAGGTGCCCAGGAAGGAAGTGACACTGATGGAAGGTATAAACACACCTAAAGAAGGAAGGCACTCATCTGAAGAAAGGTCTCAGAGGCAAAGAAAGGAGACTGTGCAAGAATTCTGGCTTCACTCCTTTGGGCTCTGTCTGGCAGAGGGACCAGAGTCTTATGAGCTGGCCCTCTGTCAGGTATCCCTGTTGTGCAGACTTGTGCAGCCAAATATAACAAGGCCTGGTGCCCGCTGGACTTTTGAGTTTTAAAACTAACTTATCTGTTAGGATTCCCGACTTTCCAGGTACTTTCTGATCATCTGCCTTTCCACGTGGCTTGCTTCCAGGGAGAGAATGTGCTGGTTAGGCTGACATGTCTGTCCAGTCCACTGACCAGCTGGCATATGGTCTGACACACAGACCTCTGGGGGTGTGTGGGTCTGGCAGCCTCCCTGAGTGGGATGATGTCTGAATGGGACTAGGTTTCTGAGACTCTGAGGATGAGGCTGGGCTCAGGGTCATAGTTGGCTTAGCTTAGCTGGGTCATAGCCTTCACCCAGTGGAGACCTAGCTGTGAAATGGGCTGGTGCTTCTCACTGCTTAGTGTTGTCCAGCTTCAGCTGCACCCATGTCACAGATGGACAAAATCCAGTGTCGGTCCAGGGCTATCCACTTCATTCACCAGTTCCTTCATATTATTACCACCACTAATTCAGCCCACATTTTATCATCATCATCATAAAAGCTATTTATCTAAGCTTCTGTGTGCCCAACAACCCCACAGAGAGGCCATTATTGTTCCATTTTGGGGACCAAAAGAGGCTAATTATGGCCACAAGCTGAGAGAGCTGGGATCCAAATCTACTACTATGTCTGTCTACCTCTAATTACAACTACTTTTAAAAATTAAGCTAGGTGTGGGGATGAGGGAGGCTTCTCAGAAGAGTGCAGCATCCTCAGCGTGTTTTCTGAGTTTCCTTGTTCCGAAGGTGGACAACAGGACCCCTACTTACTGAAGTTAAAAAAAAAAAAAAAAAAAAAAAGGAATCTGCCCTGATTGGTGAAGGCAGCCTGGCAGTTGTGTCTGATTGGAGAAGTAGGAGAAATTCTAGGTAAGCCTTAGGCCATCCCAGAGGTCTGGCAGCCAGCTTTGACCCTGATACAGAAAAAAGATAACCTAGATGTGAAGCTAAGAGAGAGATACAGAATGTAGAAGCATGTGTGGGCACATGATGGACTCTTCTGGCTCCACAGGATGGGAGTTTTGAGGGCAACAGATCAGTGGCCTTGTTCTTGGCTTGGGAATGGGTCCCCCAAAAGTACTTCTGGCCATGGTGACATCTCCCCCCCGCCACCTTCTTGAACCTGTATTGAAGGGTGGTTTGGTGTGCGGCCTGCCAATCAGGAGATTGTAGTTAATATTCCATCTTTGACACCTGGGGCAGGTCAATTAACCTCTTAAAGCTTTAGTTTCTCTTTCCAGGGATTTCAAATTCCTAAAAACCACATACTTTATTTCTAAGTAATTTGTGAAGTAGTCAACAACTTAGGTAATATGATTGAAAGTTATGCGCATGACAGTCCGTGGCAGAGTAAAAGACAGCTCGATAAACATGTGGGTGTCCCAAGAAGGCCACCGTAATTTGGGGCTCCCCTAATGCAATGTTCTCTATATAATTGTTCAACATTTCTTTCATTTAACATTTGAATATAATAAAAAATATCTATATTCAAAGCAGGGACTGTATGCCAGATGAATATGACTGAATAGGACATAACATTTAAACTTATTTGGACGTGTTTTTCTTTTAACTTAAATAATCCATGACTAGATAGTCATTCATACTTAACTAGACATAAATATGGCCATAAAGTCTTTTAAATTATATTTTAACATTCTTTTTTGGTTGGCCAAGCTGTCTGTCTTCACTTTTCTGTGATTTCTTTTTTTTTCTTGAGTTATCGAGATTTTTGTCTTTTTGAAAAGAGGGTCTCACCAAATTGTCCAGACTAGACTCAAACTCCTGAGCTCAACGGATCCTCCTGCCTCAGCCTCCTTGGTAGTTGGGACTATAGGTTTGTACCACCATGCCTGGCTCTAGAGTTTTTGTCTTTTTGTTTTTAAACTTTCAAGCCAGACATTTTCATGGGTGCCATATTAAAAGATTTCACATTTAGATAATGTAATAAAATACAGTACGGCAAATAGCATTATACTATGCATTACTCGGTTTCTGAAATTTGGCTAAAGGAAACAGCTAAGTTCAGGAGACTGTCAGCTGAGTGACCTCTGAGTTGGTAGTGCTGCCTGTAATTATGTTACAAAAATACCATCAGAGATAGGCTGGCGCCTGGGAGGAATGACTTTAAATGTCCATTGGAAGATACTATTTCAGTAAACAATTAACATTTTGCAGTCATGTATAGTGTCTCAAAAGCAAAACGGAGATAACAGGCACCCAGTTTTCTGACCATTTCAGAAATGTTTTATGTTCCTTACAGAAGGGTACCGTGGCCAGCCATTTCATCTGGGTCCAGGCATGGAAGGCAGGCACTGGGCTGAGAAACCTGGGTGTGAATATATGACGCTGGGCAAGACATTTATCTTTTCTCTGAGCCTCAGTTTTTCTCTTGTAAAATGACAATAGTATCTATCTTATAGAGTTATTAGAGATAATATTGACATTGCAAATGAGTCTATTATTTAAAAGTATATGTATGGTGTACTGTATAGTGAAACACTATATAAATAATAATTAACAAGCAATTATGCTCTTTCCATTGACCTTTAATAGCCTTATTAACATTGCTTTGAAGAGTTAGTACCGGAGCACAGGCTGTGATAAAAGGCAGATTTTTGAGATTGGCAAATGTTTTGCACCCAGTTTCTGTTCCATACTTTTGTGACATATCTCATGGGGGGCATGTCCTGGGTGGGCAGTGGTTCCTGGCATAGGTTTTCTAGTCAGAGACCTCAGTGGGGCTGTGCTCTGACTCTGCATTTCTGTATCTGCCATCTCAGAAAAACTGCTTTGTCACAAATACGTGCGTCTCATCAGGCTGTGCTATCAACATCTGTGCTCCCAACTCCAGTCATACAGAGGTATTTGCAGTTCCCAAAAGCATCAGGCTCACTTCCTTGCTCAGCTCTTTGTTCCCTCTGCAAGATGGCTCTTTCACCTATTTTCTGCTAGGCTAACTCCTATTCTTCTCAGCTTCCTTCAAGATGTCCCTGACTCCCAAGACTTGATCAGGTGCCCTTTTCATCGGCCTGCTCCCTTATCCACCCTGAATTTATCCCATGGTCAGCGTTCTGACATGACCTAATCACTGGCCTTTGTCCCTCCCCCACTGTAGTATTGATTAGGATTTTTGGGTTTAGCACGTACTGGGCATGGAGCTTAGTGCTTTATGTTTATCATCTCACTGAGGTCTCATAACTATCCTATGAAATAAGTATTAGTACAGATGAGGAAACTGAAGCTCCGAGAGGGTGAATGATTTGCCCAGGGTTATACAAATACAGGCAGAAGAGCTGGGATTTGAACCCAGGCCCAACTGACTCCAAAGCCTTTGTAGTCAGTCTGTTGTAAATTTCTAAGGGCTTACAAGGAGCACAGTGAAGGCACACAGGGAGTACTTAACAATTAATAGCTGTCATTATTTTGACCCAGATTGTAAGCCTCTGCAGAGAGGGAATCTGAACCCATAAACGCTTACACCAGTAGCACAATTCCCCAACAGAGGCTGAGACCAGAGTACAACCTCCTTGATAGCAAGAACCCAGCATCTAGCTTCTCGAGTGTGTCCCTGTGCACCACTGTTTTTCAATAAATGACTGATGCTGTCTTTTCTTTTCTTTTTTTTTTTTTTTTGAGATGGAGTTTCCCTCTTGTTACCCAGGCTGGAGTGTGATGGTACGATCTTGGCTCACTGCAACCCCCACCTCCTGGGTTCAAGCTATTCTCCTGCCTCAGCCTCCAAGAAGCAGGGATTACAGGTGCCTGCCACCACACCCAGCTAATTTTTGTATTATTAGTAGAGAGGGGTTTCACCATGTTGGTCAGGCTGGTATTGAACTCCTGACCTCAGGTGATCCACCCACCTGGGCCTCCCAAAGTACTGGGATTACAGGTGTGAGCCACTGCGCCGGACGATGCTGTGTTTTCTCTTACACAATCCCTGCATTTTAGAGATGTTTCATTTCTTGTCATACTTTGGCCCCTTTCTACTCCTGAGTGAGGAGAGGGTAAGGCCTACAGAGGGGCCCAAGACGACAGCTGAAGCTGCTTCTTGATGGGACAGACAGGAAACACCAACCATCTAAATAAACGTCCTCTTTATTTTACCAAATATAATTTATCAGTTAAGTTGACATTTGTCAATTCAGTTATAGTAACTATAAATAATTCTCTTAAGACACAGTTCTGTAACTTTTTAAGGATACAAGAGTAAACCAATATTGCTCCTTGCAGCCAGGCCAAAAGTACATGCAGTTGGTACAGTTGGGGAAAAGAAATGAATCTTCCATGAAAGTCAACTTCATTTTCTTTCCCTCTCACCCTACAGTCCTCCTCTGCTCACACACTCAGGGCCTGGGGCATGCCTGCTTGTCTGCCTTTTAGGCAAAGGAGGTCACTCCAGTCTTCTGGGACTGCCTGGCCAAATTCCAGAGATGAGGAAGTGGGGAGTGACTGGGGAAGGGGTGGCTGGAGACCACAGAGACACAGCCTTAGGGGCAGAGGAGTTGGTTTTGGTGCCTGTACAAGAAGAATCTGTGTGCAAGTGTGTTTTGAGGTGGAGGAAAAGATGAAGAAAGTCCAGAGGGAGGAGAAAACACAAGCCCAGGCTGGTGTTAATGAACTGTGTTGTACACAACTCCAACTAGGTAACCTCTACAATTTCTTCCAATTCTAAGGTTCTATGATTCCAGAAGGAGGCCTGGAGGCCTGGGTAGAAATGGAGGGAGAGAAAAGATGGTCTCTGGAGGTCTAGGGCAAGTTCCTGGGATAAGGCATGGTGCTGGTAGAAACAGGATCATTGCCTAAGCCTTCCCTTGGAGGTGGGCCCTGGAGGCTACAGATGGAAGGGTTTCTGCACAGGCTTCTGAGAAGCTAGAAAAAGCCTACATCCAAATGCCCAGATCTGTACACGTGTGACTGCGGATGGAGGCTCCAGTTTTCTCCCAATTTTGTGCTAGGCAGAGAAGAGTAGAAACAACCAGTTGATGTCCAGCTTGCTAGTTCTAAATCCTCTTTGGGGTGCTTGGTGAGGAGAGGTGGAGGAAAGGAATGTGAGGAAGGGTCGTTTAGGGAAATGAACACTGGTTGAGCAATGGGGCTGGTGGCTCTAGCTGTGGTCAGCATTGCACAGAGTTGGGGTCTAGGAAGGAGAAAGAGGCAGAAGAATCTGGCTTGAAGTAGATGCAAATTCTTACAACGAGGAAACTTTCTCCACCAGATTGAAAGGGGCACATGGCCTTTGTAACCTTGAGAATGAGGTGGGGTTAGAGCTGTGTTTCCCTTACCACTGGCTAGTCAGTGCCTGGCACAGTACCTAACACACAGTAGGCACTCAATAAATATTGTTCAAAGAATGTTTCAGACCATGCCTGCAGAAGAGCTCATCTTGCGGAGGCTGCATATTTGTTGAATGAGCGAATGAATGAATAGTGAATGTTTGTGGGCAGAAGCCAAGAAAGAGGAAAACTGACCTCTACGGCATGACAGAATGAGTAATTTTAGGAAGTGACGGGGCCCAAGGTGACCAAGTGATTATGTCCTCGGGAGAAACCGTAGCAATAAGACACCCCTGGTTGTCCTCAACCTCCAAACCATTCTCCACATCGCCATGACCTGTCCCTAATCTCAAAACCCAACCTGGCAAGCTCTGGGGAAGGTAGTGCTTAGAGACAATTTGAGATGAACGTTGAAGAGAGACCAAGAATCAGTCCTCTGGACCCAGGGAGAATGTGGACATGGGTCAACAGGGAGAAGAGTCCACTCTTCATGTTTTCCTGGATATGACGATCAACTGGAAATGATCAGAGGGAGGGGTTGTTGATGTTGATCAGGCAATCGAGCAAGAGACATGTGCACAAATTAAAGAGTCAGTCCACCTTACTCTTTCTGTGAGTGGGAAGGCTTAGGTCCAGGGGGCAGAGAATAGAGCTGGGATCATAGGGGCCTGGAGCAACCGTCTCCTGTCCAGAGCGTTGAAGTTGGTCCATTTCTACAATAGCATGTGTGTGTTTGGGAGTGTTACTTATTCCTCTGTCCCTCTGTTCAACCAAAACCAAAAACAAAACAGATAAACAAAAAGAAAATAAAACCAAAAACCCAGAGCCCACCTACGAAGGGTTTCTCATTAGGGCCAAGACAAGTTGCTAAAGCCAAACCCAGTGTCCCCAGATTCCAGACAAAACTCCCCTGCCCCAATCCACCTCACCTGGAGGCACCCACCGTGAAATTGCACTTGGTGATTGTCTCAAAAATCTACTTGTACTGCTTATCTCAGTCCGTCTATCTTTCCTGAATTCCTGCTATACAAACTTGGCTCAATGTATAAAAATTCCCATTGAAAATAATGAGAATTTGGTATCAAAGTGAAGTCCCAGAAAGAGGTGGGAGTGTGGGGTGGAGTAGGGACAGGGGAACAAAAGAAAAATTTCAAATAGAAAGTGCAGAGGGATGGGGAAAAGGCTGAGTGACCAAGCTAGTCCCCGACATCCGTGTCTCGGTCCCCTATGAGCCAGAGGACATGGAAGCTGAGTGCTAGGAGGCCAGTGCCAAGTAGGTCCCCCAGAGCAGTCAAGTATGGGATGGAGAAGTTGTCCGGGTCCAGGCCCCGGCCCCACATCCAGTGCACCATCCAGTCTGCGATGTACAGGAGAATCAGCACCTGGGGAGACAAAAGGGCCCAGCCTATAGCCATCCCCTCTCTCCAGGGGGAGCCAGAGGCCACATGATCAGACCCATTCAGTGCAACACAAGGCTTGGCTGGCCACAGTCCTTACCTTTTATCTTCATCTTTCCACCCCAGCAGCCTCTCTGTGTTCCTCCACCCCACAATTACCACCTTGAGCAGACAACAGGCACAGAGAGAGCTCTTTAGAAAGGAAGATGCTGCTATGACCCAGGGTCACCCACATCAGCATTATATTCTGCTCCCAAATTTACCAAACGAGGAGCTCCCTGAGCTAAATCCTACTGTTGCAGGAACTCAGCCCTCTTGCTTCTAACTCTGGGCCACCTCATTCTAGGATCACTCCAATTCCTGCCATGTGGGCCTTTCCAGGAGCCTGGCAGGGGGCTGGCTGTTGGAGCCAGCTTTTCCTAAAGGGATTTCTTCTCTAGACAGAGTGGTATAAGGATAGTGTTTGAAGCTGCTGCTGGCAGTTGTCTGAGTAACAGATGATTATCCCAAGCTGGCTTCCTCCTGACCCTTTTCATTCTGTTGTTGTGGCTTTCCATTCCATTTCCTTTCCATTCTTTGGGCTCCAAGAATGGAAGCTTATTTTAACATTAGTCCTAATAAAGCTGAATTGTAAGTCACCTCAATATTAATAGAAAGCAGACAATGCACACCAATTTAAAATAATTTGAGATGATCTGCGACTTTGATTTTATCCGTGCTCTTGCATACCTTCTGTTAATGCAGATAATTAAGAATGACTCAGATCAGAATTTTGCTAGTGGGCCCAGAACCAGCAGCATCAACAACAGCTGGGCACTTGTTAGAAATGCAGAATCTCTGGATCTCCTGATTCAGTCTGAATTTAACAAGATTCACATGCACTTTTAAGTTGGTGATGCCCTTGATCTAGAATACCACGGTGGGGCAGGCCTGACTAGAATCTGCACAGTATGAAAATTCTGCCCTCAGGGATCCAGATGCGGGAACCACAGCCCTTAATGGATCTAGAAGCCAGAACTGATGCCTATTTTTAGGCAATCTTGGCTGCTCTCCTGTCCTCTCTCTTTCTCTCTTTTTTTTTTTTTTTAAGTTCAGGCATTGCCTGAGAAAATCCTGCCCTCTCTCCAGGGAAGTCAGAGGTGACTTTTCACACTCCCTTCCCCTGCACATAGGTGTCTTATGCTCCCATGGCCTTGGCTTCCCCACCCTCCATAACTTCACACCCTTTGTAGCAGCTGCAGAAGGGTCCCAAATAAAGAGCTTGGGCAGGAGGCCTTTGGGACATGCCCTAGGAAGGGAATGGTAGCAGCTGTCCTCACATTCCAGCCTCCTGAGCAGGCCTCAGGACATATGGCTGGGAGGAGGTAGCAAAGGGATCAATAAAAGCCTTTACAGGGGATCTAGTGTCACGCTCTGGCCCTTCACAGATCTAGAGAAGAGAGCAGAGCCGAGAGTGTCTCCCAAGGTATTCATCATGGGTGATGGCACCGAGGCTCATCCTTTCCAATCTAGGCCAAGGGATGAGCTGAAAACCTCCACCAAAGACCCTCCATCAAAGACGCTTGGCATATCCATCCCCACCTTCCCACCATGTGCTGCACTGGAACCCACTCGCAGTGAAACATGGCGGCTTGGCTAACTGCTGCAGGGCAACAGCATATGGCTGATTCTCAGCCTGCCCCTGCCAAGATGTCCGAAAGCAACCTTTCTAAAGCTGGGGGTGAAGGGGCTGGAGGGATAGGTGTTAATCAACACAGGACTGGCGAAATGAAATTAGAGTCTGTGTATCATAGAATAAAATGCAGCTGTAAGAAAATCAGGGTGGTGTTCTCTTTATGTACTGATATGGAAGGATCTTTAAGATAAACTGAAGTGAAAAATGCAGGGCACGGACAGTGTGTACAGTTTACCACGTGTGTAAGAAAGGAGGGAAATAAAAAAATGTTTACTTTTATAAATATAGAATATGTTTGAAGGATACACAAGAAAGGGATAATACTGATGGTCTGTGAAGGAGAAAAATGGATGGCTGCGAAGAAGAGGACAGAAAAGAAGACTTTTCACTGAGGTTTCATTATGAACTGAAAACATTTTTGAACTATGTGACTGTTCAAAAATCAAACCTATAAAAATTTAAAACATAATAATAAGGGTGGATCTAGCTGTAAAGGGGTAGCATGAGGGAGCCTTGTGGTGACAAAACAGTTTTCTGTATTTTGGTTATAGTGGTGGTCACACAAATCTATACTTGTGATGAAAACTGCATAGAACACACACACACACACACAAGTGCAGGTAAACCTGGTACAATCTGAATAAGCACTGTGGATTGTATCAATGCTAATTTCCTGATTTTGATACTGTCCTATAGTTATGCAAGATGTTACTTTCCCATGGAGGGAAATTGGGTAATGGTATATGTGATTTCTGAACCTTTTTTTGAGAACTTCTTACAAATCTGAAGCTTTTCAAAATAAAAAGCTTTCAAAATGTAGTAATACAAGAAGGGAGAAAGTGTCACGGTATTATGGAATGGCAATGCTAGGCAGGGCCTGACAGACAGATTATCTAGTGTGGTGGTTTTGACAGTTTTTCAAGCTATGGGACCCTTTATGCAAAGGAGTTTCTTGAGAAAGCCCAGCATGCAAAACAGAGCCACTTGGAGCTCTGTGGCCAATGGGGGTGGCATGCAAAGCCCACGTGGTCAGCATCCTACAACCACCTGCATGAAAACTACCACCACTGGTCCATTCCTCTCAATTTACAAATGTATCGCTGAGGATCAGATAAGTAAAAGAACAGGGTCAAAGTCACACAGCATATTAGTGACTCTACTGGAACCACCATCTGTTCTCCTGCACCCTTGTCCAATGTTTATTAGCTGCCCTGATGCAGAGAAAAAGGTAAGCTGAGTGTCCAAGAGGCCAAGTCTGGCCTCCTCTCCCATCCCTGCAGGGCATCTTGGCCCCTTCCCACGCCCATGCCCTTGCTCCTGCCACTTAGTACCTGGAGCAGTGCAGCTGTCATATAGAAGATGATGAAGATGAGTGTGAGGGTGGTGTGCCCACCCTGCATACAGCTGATGGTGTAGAGGAACACCAGGTGTCCTGGGACCACCAGGAGGAAGAGGACCCGGGCTGAGCGAGAATTCACATCTGGAATTGGGGAAAAGAGGGTGTAAAGAGGAGATGAGGAGAAGACCTGGCCCCAGAAGGCCTTTCAAAGTCAGGAGGGACTGCACCGTGCCCCAGGGCAACAGACAGATGAATGTCTCTACTTCTCCATCCTATGGTGTCCAACCCCTAGGGTGCCCCAGTAAAAGACAGCCCTCCTGTCTGGGCTCTGCCCTTCAGAACAGCTGGCACAGCCCAGCAGAGAAGGAGAACCTGTGGTTCTGGACCCCAGCTGTCTCTTAAGTGAAGCTCACTGACAGTAGGCCCACCCCGCACTGGGGCTGGGAGGCTGGGAATCTGGCATTACCAGGACTGAAGAAGGTGGTACAAGGACTGGGGCAGCGGCGAGGAACTTGCTCAGAGTTCTCTCCTGGCATTCCATTCATGTGCAGGAAGGTGGAGATGCGGCTGGCCTGCACTGCCACCAGATTTCCCCCAACACCTGCAGAGACACAGACGGGCTTAGATACAGATAAGGGTCAGGAGGAGGAGTGGGAGAGAAATGATCTTCTCACTCTTTGTCTTGTATCTACAGAGGCACTGTCCTCTGTCTTTACAGGCCCCCATATGGGGGGGTCTATGTGGGCATTACCCATTCACCAGTCCCCAAGAGAAGGGTAAGGCACTAAGAAGGAAGACAAAGACCTCTGCTTCCAAGGCGTCTTCCAGCCTCCCTTATCTTTTCCTCTATGGAGATGCCCAGCAGTTCCATGTTCTCCTGGCATAGCTACGACACTACTGGAAATGATACGTGCAGATCTGCAGACTCAGAGAGCCTGACTTCTCCACCAGGACAGAGTGTGCACCCGCCTTCCTACGCTGAGAGGACAAAGCCCTGCCTTACCCCACCCCCTCTCCAAAGCTCCGAGCAGACCCAGGCACCCTATGCTCATGTGCTGGTTATGGTAACCAGTTTCAAGGATCAGGTTTGAGCTCCAAACTCCTGGAACCTGGTATCTCTGCCAGGACCTGTGCTGATTTCTCTGTTGCCCTCACATCCCAGCCTGGTCCCTGCTCTGCTCAGCCTTGCTCTGAGCGCTGGGGGACTGGTCTCCACAGACTGGATCACCCAGTCTTCCTTGCTGGCTGCTTCCACTGTGTTTGTTCAGTGGGAGGCAAGAGCAGGTGACCAGAGGGCAGGTGGAGAGAGAGAGCAGGTATTTCTTTCGCAATCCCTCCCTGCTTTTTGGCAGTGGCTTCCCCCTGTTGGAAGCAAGGACAGAGCTTTCACTGGGCTCCCATAATGCTATTCCCTCCCGATTATGGTTTGAATATAGTTTGTCCCCATCAAAACTCATGTTGAGGCCTGGTCTCCAGTGTGGTAGTATTGGGAGGTGGTATCTTTAAGAGTAATAGGTCATTAAGATGGATTAATGTTTTTCTTGGGAAAGGTATAGTTCCCATGAGAGTGGGTTGTCATAAAGTGAGGTTTGCCTCTCCTGTTTTGCCCATTTTGCACATGCCCAGTTTTCCTCCTGTTTCTCCATTTGGATGTTTGGATGCAGCATGAGGCCCTCACTAGAAGCAGCCACCCAATCTGGAACTTTCCAGCCTCCAGAACTGTGAGCTAAATAAACCTCTTTTCTTTGCAAATTAGCCAGTTTCAAGTTTTCTGTTCTAGCAACAGATAATGGACTAAGATACTCCCCTTGACCCTTTAGGACTAGAGGCTTCCCATTGCCACTAATCTCTGCATGCCTCAACACCCCTTATCCATCTTTTCACTCTGCTCCCACCTCTGTAAGCAGTTCTTTCGTTAAAGTCTTGAACCATCTGAGCTAGATTTTCTTGTCTGCTGGAACCCTGACTGATACAGAAGCCAAACCCTTAAGTCCTCTTCTCCTGTCCCTTTCCTCCCCGCAAGCCCTGCCCTCCAACAGCTGATGCCCAGACCTCACCATTAATCACAGGTGTGAAGACAGCCATCCCTGCAAAGTTGGGGTCTGAGACAGTCTTGTCCAAGATGAGGCCTCCCACACTATAGAGACATAAAGACAAAATGACGCAAAGACCACTAAGGGTTCTGCTGTAGTCTGTGGGAGGAGCGGTCAGGCACACCTCGCTTTGGAGATGAAGGGAAGCACCATGGCTCTCAGGAGTTCCTCATCATCCAGTCCTTGCCACCCTTGACAGCATTAGGTGCTGCCCATAACATGCCCACTGGGCACAGTGACTCCAGAACAAACTGGTGGTACCAGGTCAGGCAACCACCTCCTGTACCTGCCCTCTAAGTTGGCTGGAGGAGCAGCCTGCAGGAGTACCTGCCTCTGAGGACCTCTGTTGTTCTGCCGACTCAGCGTTTGCTTCCCTTTCTGGTACCAGCACTGGGCTTCTCCTCTCAAGCTCAGTGACTGTGGCTCAGGTGACATTGCCTCAATGATAGCTAGGCCCCAGGTCCATCCAATCAGAGTACCGCAGCCCCAAGGCCACACTGACTGGTTTGGAGACAGTCATGTCACCAGATGAGAAGCAGTGGAACTCTATTCTGGAACTTTGTGGAATTGCTGGGGGAAAGAATCTCTCTCTCCACTGGAATTGGTAGGAGTAAGAAAAGCATAAATCTGGACTGCAGGCCATGACAGAGAAGAGCAGAGCTGAGAGCCCTGATCTTAGGTATGTCCCTGAATTCAGCTGTGCCTCTTTGGTTCCCCAGGCCAGTACATTCTACCTTGGAATGCAATCCAGTTTAGATGGTTTCTGTCATTTTCAACAGAAGGACACTGTGTGTCTGATACACTACTGAATACATTTCTCGGGTCTGACCCCCACCTCATCTCTCCAGGGTTTAAAAGGAAGTCTGTGGCAGGGTGGCAGTGGGGAGGAGTGGATACTCAGGGCCCCAGCCTACCTGCTGATGGCCATGGCAATGATAACAGGCTCCCAGCCGGAGTACAACACCTCCCTCGTGGCTGGGCTTCGTCGGGCCAGCACCACCCAGACAGGCAGCAGGGCCACAAAGAAAGCACACACCAATGGGTAGATGTATCGCCAGTGATCTGAGAGGGCAGAGATCAGAGAGGGATAAGCACTGTGGTTTCCTACCCCCAGTTTCTCCCTGGCTTAGCCTGAAAATGTCCCAACAGGTCAATAGCAAGACTACACTAAATGCCAGTAAACACATTACCCCATTGGATCTTCACTGGCAGCTCAGGAGGTAAGTGGGACCAGCCTTTTCCATTCTATGGATGAGGAAACCAAGGTAGAAAGCTACCCAGGCACTGAACTGGGATAGAGACCAGACTCTAGGTCTCTTGATTGGATCCCAGAAATCACCATCTCCCACCCCCTTCTTCATTTTGTAAGCAGATCCCAGCCTCTGGTTCCTTTCCTTTATGCTTTCCACCTCATCCTTCCAAAAGAAGCAAGAATCTGCAGGACCAAACAGAAATATACTTCTGATACTTTTCCCCTGCCCCTGTACTTAGCTTCATATCTCTAAGATCAGGAATTATTACAACCTGTGTTCAAACCAAATAGTTTAAGAACACAGAAGAAACTCTAGCACATTTGCAAACTGCTATCATCTCTCCCAATCCCACCCAGGAGTCCACCCCAGCCACACTCTTGGTGGCTCACTCAGTTCCAGGTAGAGTCCCCAGCTGATGCCTGAGAGCAGCGCCAAGGTGATGAGGTCGCCCAGGCTGGCAGCAATGGGTGTGGCCACGTTGTCTGGGTTTATCCCAATCTTGCGAGAGCCAATGATGACTCCAATCATGATCATACCTGGTGAGGAAGTCGGGGGAGGGGCAGGGAGGGTGAGAAGAGGTAAAGGGATCTCAACAAACAAAAGGAGAGTGGAAATGCCAGGCGCAGTCAACACTTCTGGGGCAGCACCCCTTACTCCTCTACACCCTCCCTTCCTTACCCAGTACCAGGGAGGCAATGAAGGCTGTGGCCACGCTGCTAGCACAGAGCAGGAAGGCGTGCGGAATACTGAAGTGGCCATCAGGGATCCAGCCGAAGACGACGGCTGCGATGGACGCCAGGAAGCCCACCACTGTGGCCTGCACCTGGGGAGAGGAATGGTAACTTGGAAAGCCCTGAGAGCAGTGGGGTTCTTAAACTGAGGTCACTGAGCATCTGGGCAGACCTCTTCCTGGCTGTAGCCCCACGAGGCAGGCTGGACTGCACTGTCCAGTCCGCCCAGGCTAGAAGGATGTCTTTATTTATTTAGGTTCACACCAGACACTAGTATTGCGCAGTGTACTCTGCAGGAGCCCAGAACATGTTACTGGCTGAATGAGTGTGCCTCTGGGGATGGGAGTGAGGTTCAACAGAGCTGGAGCCTTCTGCCCAGAGTCAAGGCATGAAGGCTCCCGATCTGAACCCGTGTGGTCTCACGGGGAGATGGGACAGCAGGGGCACAGGACATCTCGGCACTCCTGAGTTTGCTCATATTGCCACGATCTACTGGGACTCAAAGGCGCCTAAACCACTAGGAATTGAGAACTGGAATGGGTGATGCAGGGACCCTCCTCATCTTGGGCATTTTCCTGGATAACCTAGTTACCTCCTAGAGTTGCTCTGGGGGAAGCCAGCTCAGTGGGACACTGGAGATTTGCTCAGGAGCCAGCTGGGGCTGACCTAAGCCTTTCAGAGATTCCTGACTAAGGGGGAAGCTTAGCTCACTCTCCCTGGTCCCTGCCTCCTTACCTGGATGAGGGCCATGTTCCCCGTGATCATCCGCCAGAGCTCCTTGGGTGTGTCCATGTGTCCAATGTTGGCCTGGGAGAGGGAAGGCAAGGGGCTAGAGCTCCAGGCTGGAAAAGGCCTGCAGCTCCATCCATTAGGCTCCTGCCTAGATCATGAGACAGTACACGTGGCCTAAGACTCTGACGGCAGGACCTGAAAGTCCTGGAAAGGTGAGGCAGGATCAGGGAAAGTGAGGTGAGAGGGAAGGAGCTAAAGCTGAGCTCCTGCAGCTAGGTGGGGGTTGGGAAAGGGGGTCCCCTAGAAGCAGTCTCTTCTCTTCCTCTCAGGACACCAGCTGAGCAGAGGCAAATTCCATCCTTTGCCTTGCTTATCTGGGCAGTCCATTGCTGCATGGATCAGAACAACCCAGTCCCTGACCCTGAAGCCAGCCTGCTAACCCAGGGAAGGAAAGGTCAGCTGCAGGACTGAGGCTCCAGGAGTATTTGGGAAGGAGTGGGTGGCATGGGCCAGAAGTTGGGTAGGGCAAGTCAGGGTGGGTTAAGTTGGATGCCACTTGTCTCTGTCACCTTCTCTAGACTCTTGGCTATGCAGGGACATCCTTGGGCTCCTGAGTCTTATCACCTCCCACCTCCAACCCAGGACTGTCTATCTGTTCAGGCCCTGAATCGTCATGGCTGATGACTGCGGGAGGTAGGAGTGATGAGCAGCTCCTCTCTGTTCCCTTAAAGAAGAACAAGCTGCCACAGGGAAAAGGAATGGGATGGCCGGGGGGCTGGGGGTGCTGGGAGGGCCTGGCTCTGCTCCTGCCCAGCTGCAAGGCAGGGCTGGAGATCAGAGGAGGCCCCCATCTGTGCGGGTGGAGGAACCAGCATGATGCCTGCCTGTCAAAGCTGCACAAACAGTCACGAGGTGGTTGAGAGGTAGGGGGTGGGGCAGGAGTCCAGGGACGGCTGGGACATCCAGAAACCAAGCCTGGGAACCACTTTGGGCAGGGAGCCCCTGCCCAGGAGCAGATCTGGGATCTCCCTACACCTGTCCAGCCAGGCCCTCCCTTCCCACCCCAGCCCAACATTCCAGGACTGGGCAGTGGAGAAGGGCCCGCGGCCCTCTCCCAGTCTCCGGCTCTGTGCTGCCCAGAGTCCTCTCTGTGCCCCGCTCCTCCCAGCCAGGACACTCACTGCAGTGGAGAGCCTTGATGCCAGGGTCATTTCCAGGTTCCCTTTGAGCCCCAGCAGCGCAGGCACTAGGATGAAGACCTCTGTCACCTTCTGGAAGACTTCCCAGTGCTACAAGGTGAAAACAGAACCCAGGGATTTCAGTGCCCCAAAGGGCGGGCATTGAGGTTGAACCGATAGTCTGAGATCAGGGGCTTGAGGAGGAAATCGAATCAGCAGGGAGTGAGCACGCCAGCCACCTTTCGTCCAAGAACCCTGGAACCAAACCAAGCCCGTGATTCTTCAAACAACACAGCCCCCCCTTCCTGCCACCCAGAACCGGGGGGATGGAGAGGGTCTCTGCCAGTTGGGAGACTCTCAGCCTGGCTCTACCTCCTCTGTCTGCTTTCCTGGAGCTGGGCGGAGAAGCGTAATGGGGACCCACATAGCTGAGCCGCCCTGGGCTGCCTGACACCCCAGAACTCCTTTCCAATCCACCCTCAAATTGCAATCCCTGGCCCCTTTGCCTTCGGTCCAGTTTCTCTGTTGTCTCAGCTGTGGAGAGTTGGGCTCCACGGGGCTGGGGCTGAGGCTGGGGAGATTAGAGAGTTTGTTTGGTTTCTATCTCCAAGGGCTTTGGGCCTCAGCCACAGCGACTCTCCTTCTGAACAGGCTCTGAATTAAGATTGTGGCCTCCAAACCTCTGAATGCTGGCCTGCAAGAGGCTTTTTATTCCTCCGTGCAGTCCCTTACCCCATACGCCTTCCTCAATCTCTCAGCTAGGAGAAGCAAGTGTGTTCCTATATGAAGAGCCCTGGACTGGTAGTCAGGAGACCTGAGTTCTAGTCCCAAGACAATCCTGGCTCTCCTACCAATGTCTTTGGTTAATATCTATTAAGGACTGACTGTGCTAGGCTAAGTGCTCTCCATGTATTTTCCCTTTTATCATCTTAACAACCCAATAAGGTAGAGGCTATTTTTTTTTTTTTTTTTTTTTTTTTGAGATGGAGTCTCACTCTGTTACCCAGACTGGAGCGCAGTGGTGCCATCTCGGCTCACTGCAACCTCCACCTCCTGGTTTCAAGTGATTCTCCTGCCTCAGGCTCCTGAGTAGCTAGGATTACAGGCGTGCGCCACCACACCCAGCTAATTTTTGTATTTTCAGTAGAGACAGGGTTTTACCATGTTGGTCAGTATGGTCTTGAACTCCTGACCTTCTGATCTGCCCACCTCGGCCTCCCAAAGTGCTGGGATTACAGGCATGAGCCACTGTGCCCAGCCGGTAGGGGCTATTTTTATCCTCATTTTGTGAATGAGGAAACTGAGGTTCAGAGAGTATTCTACTAGTCAGTGCTAAGAGGACTGTAGGAGCCAGGACTGGCTATTTGAAAGCTACTTTACTCGCAATTGAAACTGAGGACTTGGAAAAAGGTAAGGATTGTGTCTCTCTCCCTGGCCCTGACAGGGTACGTGGTTCCCTTTGTTTTAAGAATGGAAAGCCTCCAGGTTTGGGGAGGGAAGAGGAGGCAGGCGGCTAGGTGGGTGTATATGGGTTTGTTTGGGTATCATGGCTGGGAGGCCAAGCACTATATTGGGCAAGGACACTGGACCGAGAGCCGGAGGTCTCCTACAGGAGACAGCAGGGATGGGCCTCCTGCTTATCTCCCCAATATGCCTCCTCATTGTAGACCAGCTGGACACCTTAGACAAGTTACAAGGGCCTTAAGCTTTTGAAGAATGTTCAACTCAGGGACCAGATCAGATGGTCTCTCAAGGCAATTCCCACACCCACACTCTACCGTTAAAGATGAGCAGTACTGTAGTAAGTAAGAGATCACCTCACCCCTATTAGGATGCCTACTATTTAAAAACAGAAAATAATCAGTGTTAGCAAGGATATGGAGATTGGGCTGGGCGCGGTGGCTCAGGCTTGTAATCCCGGTACTTCGGGAGGCCAAGGCGGGTGGATCACTTGAGGTCAGGAGTTCGAGACCAGCCTGGCCAAAACATGGTGAAACCCTGTCTCTACTAAAAATACAAAAATTAGCTGGGAGTGGTGGTGCACACCTGTAATCCCAGCTACTGACTTGGGGGGCTGAGGCAGGAGAATCACTTGAACCTGGGAGGTGGAGGCTGCAGTGAGCTGAGACAGTGCCACTGTACTCCAGCCTGGACGACAGAGCGAGACTCCATCTCAAGAAAGAAAAAAAGGATGTGGAGATTGGAACCCTTGTGCATTCTTGGTGGGACTATAAAATGGTGCAACTGCTACGAAAAACAGTACACTGGTTTTTCAAAAAATTGAAAATAAAACTACCACATGATCCAGCAATCCTACTGGATATTTATCCAAAAGAATAGAAAGCAAGGTCTTGAAGATACATTTGTATGCTCATGTATGTTCATAGTAGCACTATAAGCAATAACCAAGAGGTGGAAACAACCTAAGTGTCCATGGAGGAATGAATGGATAAACAAAATGTGCAAAGTGTGGTACACACATACCATGGAATATTTCTCAGCCTTAGAAAGGAAGGAAATCCTGTCAGATGCTATAATATGGATGAAACTTGAGGACATTACACTACTAATCCAGTCATAAAAAACACGGTATGATTCCACTTATCTGAGGTGTCCAAAGTAGTCAAATTCGTCAAGTTCGTCAAGTTCTTTTTTTTTTGAGACACGGTCTCACTCTGTGGCCCAGGCTGGAGTGCAGTGGTGCAGTCACGGCTTCGGGCTCCAGCCATCCTCCCACCTCAGCCTCTTGGGTAGTTGGGACTACTGGCATCTACCACCACACCTGGCTAATTTTTGTATTTTTTGTAGAGACAGGGGTTTCACTATATTGCCCAGGCTGGTCTCAAACTCCTGAGCTCAAAGGATCCTCTGCCTTGACCTCCCAAAGTGCTGGTACTACAGGTATGAGGTACTGTGCCCAGACTAAGTCAAATTCATAGAGGCAGAAAGAGGAATGGTTGAAACAAGGGGCTGAGGGAACAGGGAAAAGAGTGAGTGTTGAACAGGTGGAGTTTCAGCTGGGGAGATGAGAAGCTCTGGAGATCTGCTGCACATGAGGTGAATATATTTAGTACTATTGAACAGCACACTTAAAAGGGTTAAGATGGAAATTTTTATGTTACATTTTTTTTTTAACCACAATAACCAAGAAGATAAGCAAGGCTATCAGAGGGGGTGGGGCTTGGGCTTAAGACCAGGAGAGACTGGGTGCTGGGCGGCCCTATAAGGCAAGAACCTCTCTTCTTGTCAGAGCTCTCTGTGTGGAAGGGGTGAGCCGCCTCACAGGACCCTGGGGAAGGGCTCATTTCATCAGGGCTGGAGCACACGCTTGCCTGAGCTCCTGGTCTGGCCAAGACCTGGGACTCTCCTCAGGGAAGCCCCTCTGTGAGCACTAATGAGGGGGAAGAGACGGCCTCCCATCTCGACAACAGTTTCTGGGCTTCCAGGCAGCCACAGGATGAGCCAGCCCCCTCCAAACACTGAAAGGAGGTGAATCCCTTCCCACCCTTAGACCTCGCAGAGAGAAGGCAGCCCCAGTAAGCCTCATCTGCCCTGGAGCAACTTGGGGACGATTGCTCTTAGACATGACTGGTAAATACCACTTAGGCTCCAGCTCCCTGCAGTCCGGCCTTGCTCTGCTTCACCTCCTTCCTCCCAAACCAGCTCCAGAGAGGGGAACAATCTCCCTCTTCTCCCCTCTCTTGTGGGCTTTCAAAGCTCCTCTCAGAGCACAGCCTCGCATCTCATCTTCACTGGCTCCACCCTGCTTCCAAGCTGCCAGCTCCATGAAAATCTCACTTCTCCAGGTAGGTGTAAGTAACGTACATGTACTTGTAGAAAGAAAAAGCCCAGAAGAAAAGACCCCACGTATATGCAAGCAACGTCTTCTGAACTGTTTGTAAGGGATATTGCTTGCTTTTATTATTTAAGAAGAAATGAATAAAGCTCAGCTAAGTTCCTCTGGCTGCTACCATAAGCACCCCCAAATCTCTCCACCTTCCAGCACAATGTATACTCTTCTTATAGCCACAGGAAGACCTAGGAAGTACGGAGTTTTAGGAGCGATGGGATGAGAGACAGACAGGCAAGGAGAGGGAGCAGTCACAGTAACAGCCCCTATGCAAATGTCTTCCTGACTCTTACAGAACATGGCCTGGAACCTCACACTACCTGAGCCCGGGCCAGCAAAGCCCTGAGTTGCACTTGGGTCAGAGAAGCCAATTCCTACACACATACTTTCTTCACCCATAAACACTCTCAAAGCTGCAGCTTAGGCAGAAAGCCTCTGACACTTGGGCACGCAAAGGACTCTGGGAAGAGATGCTGGAGGCTGGAGATGTGAAACCAGCCCAGGAATCAGGGTGGCCCTGAGGTTAGGAGTAGGCAGGATGTGGCAGGGGCAGACAGTGAATAGCTCTTCTTCTTCCTGTGGCCAAATTCAGCCCTGTCCTGTTCATCCAGGCTGGGAGTATCTGCCCCTGAAGTCACACCCGTCCGCCAAGCAGCCACCCACGCCTTCCTGCTCTGATGGGGATGAAAAAGGGCACGTTCCAGGAAGTGCTGCCCTGCTTGGGGGTGAGGGGAGCAGCCAGATTTTAACTGCTTCTCAGAAATGCAGCCCCTCATCTCTTTCCTTTTCTAACCTTGGGGTGAGGGGCTCCTAGATCCCTGGTATTCTGGAGGTGAGGGAAGAGACTGCTTCCCCCATAGTCAAAACGAATCCTGAGGCACAGCAATCACCTTAAGTCTCCATCCTCAGTGGTCCTGCCAGTACCTCTTCCTTGCCCTTCCAATGCGCCTCTTCCAACCCTCCTTCAAGATCATACACTGACCCCCACCTGCCTTCAAGGGTTCTAGCCTGAGCCACCTCGGAAGGGCAGCGGCAGGGAAGAAAGTCAGAGCCAGGAAGAGACAGAATCAAGACATTAAGAAGACTTAAATTCCCAGATACAAGCTCTAGGCTCCAGGCTGCAGGAGAATCTGGGCTCCTGTGTGAGAAGTTCTGCTGGAGCTGACCTTTTAGGGTAAAGACTGGGTCAGGTGAGATTACAGCAACCCCAGGCTTCACTTCTCTGAGGCTTTTCCCAGAGGCATCCTCTAGGTGTCCAGGAAAGGGCTTTAGGGAAACCCCTGGATATATGCTGTGGTACAACACAGGAGCAAAGCAAACGGGTCCCTGACAGCAGGCAGGGGACGGACGGGAAGAGCAGAAGGGGTGGTGGTCAAGTGAAGCAGAGATGAGTGTCCTGCCCAGGGACGCTGGGGCGACAGGAGCAGGCCAGGCACAGGAGGAATACTTCCTTCCCACTCTACTTCCCCAAGGCCACACCTGCCATCCACTTTCATCGCTGTAGACTTCTGTATACACAGCAGGGTCTACTTTCTTTGAGATCCTTAGCAGGTGTGCAGTGACTTAAAATAACGACCTGAGAGTCACCTGTCTTAACCTAGCTGGGAATTAAAGTGCAGATGGGCACACTACCTCCTGCCACCCCATCCCTCACAAAGGCTGACAGAAAAAGGGAGTGAGGTGCCTGCAGCAGCCTAGGACCAAACGGGGGGGATAGGCCCAAGGCCCCTACAGTGAGGAGGCTCCCATAACCCAAACCCCCTTCAGAAGCCAACACTGGGCCCCAGCCTGCTTCCCTTCCAGATGCTGCAGGAACTTTTCGCCATGGTTTGGAAGTTAGAGCAGACTGCGGTCCATTTATCCATGTCCTACTTTGGGCCAGCCCCTTATTTCACTGCAGATGCTGCTGTGCACATTTAGGGGAGGGCAGATAAGAGGAGGCAGAAATGAGCCTTCTAGGAAGAGAGTGGGTTTTCTTTTTCTTTTTTTAAATTCAAATTCAAATTTAGGGCTGGGTGCAGTGGCTCACGCCTGTAATCCCAGCACTTTGGGAGCCCAAGGTGGGCGAGTCACAAGGTCAGGAGTTCCAGATCAGCCTGGCTAAGGTAAGGAGTTCCAGATCAGCCTGGCTAATATGGTGAAACCCCATCTCTACTAAAAATACAAAATTTAGCTGGGCGTGGTGGTGTGCACCTGTAGTCCCAGCTACTCGGGAGGCTGAGGCAGAAGAATCACTTGAACCCAGAAGGCGGAGGTTGCACTGAGTCAAGATGGTGCCACTGCACTCCAGCCTGGGTGACAGAGCAACACTTGGTCTCAAACAAAAACAAAAACAAAAATTTAATTTTTTTGTATCATGTTGATAAAAGAGAAACCAAGTTTTCTGGAGCAGCAAGGAAAGATGGGGCCCCTGGACAAAGGAGACACTGGAACCAGGGCCAACACGGACTCCTGCTCAGTTGTTCCA
Organism: Cacajao melanocephalus; assembly: GCA_963573385.1. NCBI lineage: Eukaryota > Metazoa > Chordata > Mammalia > Primates > Pitheciidae > Cacajao > Cacajao melanocephalus. Next base: position 26,811 of record CAUYLG010046882.1, on the reverse strand, counting down.
AGATGCCAGGGACACTCCATAGCCAACTTCTCCAGATGGCCCCAGGCTCTTAGGCACTTTCAGACTCTGTCTCACTGAAGGCCATCTTAGCTTGTGATGGGGGAATATAGGTGTGAATCCTTAGAAACTGTCCTTCTCTTCCTGAATCTGAGATTGCCAGTCCCCCTTTCGCTCCCGTGGATGTGGAATAAGAATCTCCCTGTGGTCCCATGTCTTGGTCCCTCTGCATTCATCCACTCCTGCCATCTCACTATAGCCATCTGCAGGGCCTGCTCCAGCCCAGCTGTAGTGGCAAGGCTGGGGGAGGGAGGATGAGGACAAACCTGCCATTGTCATCCACACCAAGTGGACCCTAGCTCTGGGGTGAGCCTAGGTGCCACACTGAGGGCAGCTCCAAAGGTTTCCTACCAAGGCCTCTCAGTGTCTTCAGCTCATGGGGCTGGAGTGGGGGTGGGGCAACATATCAGAAGCTTTGGAATCTGAGTGTGTGGGATGGATAGGGGTGTGTTGTGTGTGTGTGGGGGGTCCCTCCCTGTCCCCTCTAAGAACTTTTGTTCTTGCTCGCTTCAGAAGATAACTCTAATTCATCTAGATTCCAGTTCACCCTATTCTTCAGGGAAAGACAAAGAGAATAGGCTCCTCCTAGAGTCTTTTTTCTTTTTTTGGGGGGGGGGACAGGGTTTGGCTTTGTCGCTGAGGCTGGAGTGCAGTGGTAGCTCATTGCAACTTCAAGCTCCTGGGCTCAAGTGATCATTCTTATCTCAGCCTCTCAAAGTGCTGGAATTACAAGAGAATGCCACCATGCCTGGCTTTTTTTTTTTTTTTGGTAGAGACAAGGTCTTACTTTGTTGCCCAGACTGGTCTTGAACTCATGGCTTCAAGTGATCCTCCTGTCTCAGCCTCCAACAGTGCTCATATTACAGGCATAAGCCACCATGCCCAGCCAGAGTTGTTTTTTCTTTTTTTTTTTGGAGACGGAGTCTCGCTCTGTCACCCAGATTGGAGTGCAGTGGTGTGATCTCGGCATGCTGTAGACTCTGTCTCTTGGGCTCAAATGATTCTCCTGCCTCAGCTTCTGAGTAGCTGGGACTATAGGTGCCTGCCACCATGCCCAGCTATTTAAAAAAATTTTTAGTAGAGACAGGGTTTCGCCATGTTGGCCAGGCTGGTCTTGAACTCCTGATCTCAGGTGATCCACTCGCCTCAGCCTCCCAAAGTGCTGGGATTACAGGCATGAGCCACCACGCCCAGCCCCCTCTCAGAGTTTTTAACCAATTGGCGAACGATGGTCATGTGAAGGCCACAAGGGTTAGTGGTATGGGCTCTGGGGTCAGATGACCAGGGACAAGTTACCTAATCCCTCTAAGCTACAGGTTCCCTGCCTATACAATGGAGATGATTATGGATCCTACCTCACGGGCCAACAGAAGAGCCCCCAAAATGCTTCCCCACTATCATTATTGTTATCCAGAAAATAAGACAACCCTCTTCAGTTCACCTCTACACCCTGGCTCTGCACCCTTTGTAGGTATCAAACCAGAACACAAAAACTCCAAGAATGAGAACCCAGGCCACAGGAAAGGAAGAGAAGAGGTGGAGAAAAATGTTACCCCAGTCTCTTTCTCCTCCTCCTCCTGTCCCAGTCACTGCCCTAGAAGGAGGAGCAGCCACTAGGAAGAGGAACCCAAAGCTCCAGCCTGGCTTCCCAACCTCCACGTAGGAACAATCTTCAAGATAACAGGTTTGGGGAAAGGGGAGGCAGTGCAAGGCACTTTGGCATGACTTAACACCATTCTCATGAGCAACCAAAGGTGCAGGGCTCCCCTGAAGGGCTCAAGTCAAAGTGCTCCATGTGTGCACACTACCAAGAACCAACCACCTTCAGTCTCCCGGGACACAGGCATGGTGAGACGTACCAGCAGGACCCTACATCACTATGGTCTGTAGGGTTGGCTTGGCACAGGGAAGGTGATGCTAAGCTTCGTGTCCTTCTGGGAGATATCATAGGCAGGGAACACTGGGGGTCCCAAAAAGCAAAGGCCAGATCTCTTCCTGCCTTTGTATTACTATTTCTCTGAGTACCTAGGACAGAGGACAGCACTCAGCAGGAATTTGACACACACTGCTGATTTACTTAGATAAACCCAGCACCTTCAAAACGTTTGGTGTGCCACACTATGCCTCAAAAACTTTTATCTAGAATCAAAACTTTATCTCTCGGACCTTCTTCATAACACCTGACTCACAATAAACTAACATAGCATGTCACTGGCTCTTAGCTTCCAGGTCCTGCCGACTCTCACCCTTCCTTTTATCCAATGGCCTCATAAAGGGCCCTTTTTGCCCAGGGCAGGTTCAGAATGACAGGTAAGGAGCAAAGTGGAGAGACAGTTCTGCCCAGGCCTAGTTTCATTTTGTCCCCATTTACAGCAGATAATGAGTCTGGTTACACCAAATCTCCAAATCGTGCATCAGACAGCAAGTGTCCACCCCCATCCCCCAAGGGGATTATGCCAAGGTTACAGGAAGAAAAGCAACACAAATGCCTTTAAGAGCTTTCCTACTTAATTTGAGACCCTCTTGGCAGCTGAACAAATTCCTGCCCAGTAGGGGGATGGAGGAGAGGCTTGAAACTGAGCTTTCTACTATGGGTATCCTTGAAACCCCAAATGCAGGGGGGAAAAGGCATAAAGAGGACACCGTTGTAAACGTCTCCTACTGAGCTGGGCTCGGCAGGAATGCTTGGGAGAGATGGCAAGCAACCACCCTGTTCCATCTCTCCTCTCCCAAGCCTGAGCTCTGGAGCCAATTCTGTTTCTATTTAGCAATACTACCCTGACCACCTCCCCGGGGCTTCCTTAAGGCTTCTTTAGAAAGGAACTAGACCAAGAAGAAACCGAGGACATGATCCAAAGGGAAACAGTATTCTAGGAAGCAGCAGCCACTTCTGACAGGGAGGTAGAGAGGAAGTTCCAAGTTTCCCAGTGGGCAAAGGTGGCCCTGGGCTCCCAGTTAAGAGCTGCCCTCCTCAGGTCCTACCTGCACGATGTCCAACACCATGCCGGCAGCCACGGTCCCAAAGCCTGCCAGGAGGAATGGAAACAGCACTTGCAGCCCAATGGAAAAGGAGGTCTCCTTGAGCGGGGAGGGTGGCGCAGGGCCACGGTCTGTGCTGACGTCGTCACTTTCGTTGCTCTGACTCCCGTTCTCCAGCAGGGCGTCCTCCTCCCGAACCCCCTTGGCGTTGGCCCGAGACTCAATCACCACCTCTACCCCAGCCCCATCAGGCCCCAGGAACTCCGAGGTCCCAGCCAAGGGCTCTCTCCCAGGGCCATCTGAAGAGCAGGGAGAGACAGTAGGGCCAGTCCCGTTCAGTTGGTGGACGTCCTTCGGCTCTGGCTTAGAGGACATGACAGGCAGGGAGGAGGGGAAGGGAGAACTTTTCTCTCTTCTTTTTGCTTTCTCTCTCCCTCTCTAACTTGGGAAAGAACTTAGTCTTGGGGTAAACCCAGGCTTGGGCGCCGCGGGACCTCTTCCCACGGCTCTCCACTCCTACCAGGCACTGCAAAAACTGATCCACCAACAGGCAGCCCCATCAAGCACTGAAGCCGCAAGCTGGGGAGAAACAAGAAACTCCTCACCAGACTCAGCAACCAGCCACTAGGGGTGCAGATGCCTGACTCCAACCCACCAGCTCTGTGCTTGAGGGAAATGTGTGTGTCCTCTTATCTTCTTTGGTTCTCAGCGGCAGGCTCCTCAGAGCAGGGGGCATCCAGAGTAGAAGAGCCCAACCAAAGTCTGGGGTGCCCTCTGAAGTGGCTCTCTTCCACAAAAAGCAGCCTGAGTTCAAATCTTTCGGAACACAGTGCCAGCTCGGGGCTGCGGCTCCTTCCCGCTCCTTAGGCTGGGCTCGGTCAGCTTCCCACAGTTCCTCAGGCTCTGCTGGTCCCAGCGCAGCGTCTGCTGTCTTTCCTCTCTCTTCCAGAAACTTCCTCCCTTCCTGGGAAGAGCTAATACCTCTTCAAATCCCTGGTCCTTAAAGTCACGAGAATCAGTGTGGAACACCTATGTGGGAAGGAGAAAGAAAAAAAGAACGTTATGCTAAAGCAAAGGATGGCTCCTACTGGGAGAACATCCCCCCCAAAGGCAGTTAGGAGTTCGTCATAAAGTTATAGAGTTTGCTATTTGCCTCCCTTTTTCTGCATAAACTACTCAGTCCTGCACTGCTCCATCTGGAGGCTCAGCGAGAGCTATCCCTGCCATCCTGCCCACCAGCAACCCTCCTGGGTGATCACCACCTTGGTCACCAGCATCAAGATGTGACCAGCCTGGGATTGGGAAGATGCTGTGCAGGAGCCCTCGGCGTTGTTTTCTCAGCAACCGGGGGTGGGTAGGTATGTCCTCAGCAAGCCCCTTCTTCAATGCCCATTAAAAACCCTGGATTATTTTAAGTGGGGTTCAGTTACAAATTCAGCCACAAACTCCCTGCCACACAGCCACCCCTGTATAAAGTGACTGCTTACCATCACAAGACAGCAACCCAAAGATAGCCACACAGGGCAAAGAAACAGGGAGAAATTGATTGCTGAGTGAAGTCCCCCAGACCCCTGAACATTCCAGCTTCTGAGAAAACAAAACAAAGCTAGGAGGACTCTCTGGGCAGTAGGGCAAGCCTGCCTGACCAAGGCCAAGAGCCAGAGGCCTACCCACTCCTGCCCTTGAGAGTCAACAGTGTTACAAAGAGCTCAGACAGCTGACTGGGATCCAGGCCTCTGTCTCTCCCCCTCTCCTCCCGCTCTTGGCCCTGTGAGCTTGTCAGATAGGACAAGGGAGTTATCTCAGTTAGAAGGGACAGAGCATAAAACGATTGCTTATTACCCACGCATTTCAGTTAATTAGGCTCCTCCTGTTCCCCAGGGTTACTGAGAGTTAAATATAGTGGAATTCTTAGAAACAAAAACAAAAAAGCAAAAGTAGCAATAAAAAAAAACCCCAAAACAAAAACCAAAGCACCATAAGCCAATATGCAGTTGCTCCAAATGCATCTCTTTAGCTGTAATGGCTCCACTTCTCTGCCTAAAGGAATCCCGAAGATTCCTTATTCCTCATGGACTTCCGTCTTATTCCATTTCACCAGAAGCGCTCTTATTAGTAAGAAATAAATTTAAAGAGAGTTCCACCAGGTAAGAGGAACAGGTCCTTAAGTATTCCAAACACACACAATTAGTCAACTTCAGTTAGGAAAGGCAGCATCAAAGCCCAGGAACTGGCCCAGGAGAATTGGTTTCCTCTGTCAATTCAGTCACCCACCAGGACTCCCTTCTCCAATCTCCTTAAGCACAGTACTGTGGTTCTTTCAAAGTCCCTCCCCAGAGATCCAGAAGGAAACCTCTGAGTCCACTGCCCCTATGCCAGGAAAGTTTCTGAGTCTGCTAAAAGCTGACACCCCCGCCTCCCTCCTGTGTTCCTGGCAGGCCACTGAACCTGAGAGGGGGCTTGCAGGCCGGAGGGGAAGCCAGTCCTCCCTCACCACTCCCCCAGTAAAGAGACTTCAAATGGGCCTAAGGCCCTGGGACGAAAGAAGCAAAAGTGAACCAGGACGCCCTATCCCCTCCTCCCAGGCGGGGACAAAAAAGACCCATTTTAGTATCCCCAACCCCAAGGAAGGAGAGAAAGTAACTGGGTGGCCTCCTCCGTCTCTCCACCACTCAGATTCAGCAAATGCGCAGCGAGCCAGGTCTCCCGCCCTCCACCACCCCCTCCCCGCCCCAGGACCCCACAGGACTGACCTGCCCCTCGCTTGGGAGGAAGGGGGGCGCCTGGCGAGTGGCGGCGGGGCCCGTGGTCTCGGGGGGTGCAGGGTACCCCCTCTTCTCATCACTCCTCCTCGGCAGTCCTCCTTGGCCCCCGGCGTGCCCCCCCCCACACCCCCAGCCAAGGCGAGCGTCCAGCCGCGACACCCGGCTGGCTACATTTCCCTTCTGCTTTACAACGAGGCCGCCGCTCCGCTTCCACGCGGGGGAGGTGGCCGGGGAAGGCAGGATATACCGCTTCGGGTCCGGCGGGGGGGCACCCGGACGGGGGACCGGGGGGCGGCCGAGCTCACTCGCCCCCAATCGCTTCTTGCCCGCGGACTTGGGCCCAACTGGTTGGCTGCCGGTGGCAAACGTGATCTGGGGCAGACTGGGTGGCACCCCCCCTCCATCAAAAATAGATTCTCGGATGGACAACGGCAGCAGCCAATGAGGGACTCGGGAGGGGGCGGGCTCAACCTCGGCCCGGCCCCTTTCCTTCGCTTCGTGCCCAGGAGGCGGGGCGCCGGGGAAACCCAGTGTGAGGACTGACGGGAACCGGGAGCTGGCTCTGCGCGCCTGGAGCGCGCGGGTCCCAGCGCCCATCGACCGGGGTCCGAGGTGTCCGCTGCCACGGGCCCACTGCGTGGTGTTGCCCCACCACGGGGGCCTGCTGCGCCGCGCCGGAGCCCCTGCAGCCTTTGAGAGGCGTGTGTGCCAGTGCGCCTCCTCTCCTGCCTCTGGATGTTTCCTTGGAGCCTCTGGCCTTCTGACAGACCGGCAAACGCCCAGGTGGAGCCAGCCTACCTGACAGCTCTGACCCCCGGGCTCAAGCAGCCACCCGCGTGCTCGCTTCCTCCTCGCTCTGGGTACCCGGACAGAACAGTCCCTACCTTGCTCTTGGACACAGCTCCTCTCCCTACGGCTCGTCACCTTCGGCTCCCTCCAGATTCCGCGTTCCTTTAGCAAATGGCTCACCCCTAACGAATCCGGCCTTAAAAAAGTCCCAGCCTTGAAAGGGGTGGGGGCGGGCGGGAGGGAAAGGAGGTCACACTCACGGCTGGGGTCGCACACGCCTCGCCTGAGGTCGGGGCGGAGGGGAGCCTCGCTTCCTTTGAACCACTGAGCTTGGTGGCAGCGTGGGGAGAGATGTCACCATCTCGGGCTAAACGAAATTCAACTTTCCCTGACGCACCTTGTGGGATCAAAGAGGGGTGTTCCCACTTCCTCCCTGGGGTATCTCCACCTCTCCAATACAAGCTGAAAGCCAGTTCTCTTTGGGATGTTTTTGTGCAGGGGGTGTGACCTCACCCATAAAGGAACCCCCACCCCCAAGTTTTCCCCTCTTGTCAATGGAACCTGTGACCAATGGTTCCTTCCTGTCCTTTTCCTCCCGGAAAGTGGCGCAAGTGGCATTCAAATATGGCTCTAGACCCCTGAATAGGGTTTGGAGCAGAGATGTGCCTGGGGAGAGAACGCAGTGCTGTGTATGAAGCTTTGGGCACATGCACACAACAGCACACACAGCAAGCTGAGCATGTCATTCCTTTTGATAAGGATGACAGATACACATACCCAACCCTGTTCTTCTCACCCACCCCAAACCAGTACCCCCAGGATAATTCCAGCTCAGCTCTGGGCGTTTTGCATCAAGAGCCTGCAGACTCACAGGACCTAGTAGAGCAAAACATCGGGGTCTCAGACCCCAGTTTTGGCTTCAAATACTGGGTTTCTCTGCCTGGAGAAGTAGCTGCTAGATTGGGAAATCCTGGGCCTTGTCCAGAAAGTTGAGGTCTGTGAATACAGGGTGTGGGGTTGGATGGGGACTTAAGGCTGATGTATCTGGAGAAACTTCGGTTGGGCTGGAGTCAACCTCTGCCCAGTTCTATTCAACAGTTCCCGCCCCTCCAACACCCCATTTAATCTTGCCGAAGCTTAGCTACCAGCTTAGCTACCTTAGAGACCTTGATTTCCTTTCTACCTTCCATGTTTTCACTTGCTTGAAAACAGTTCCCCTTTCCTGTGTCTATTTCTTTAATTGAAATATACCAGACATTTAGGAAAGGAATACAAAACCTAAGTGTACAAATATACCAGACATTTAGGGAAGGAATACAAAACCTAAGGTCAGCAAATGATGACATAGTGAACATCCCCATATGACCACCATCCAGATCTAGAATAAGATCATTATTGGCACCCCAGATTCCCTCCTATCCGCTCCTGGTGACTACACCACACTCCTTCTCAAAAGTAACGTTTATCTAACACTACAGGTTAGTTTTGCTTGCTTTTGAACTTTATATAAATGGAACCATTCAGTAGGTATTATTTTGTGTCTGGCTTCTCTCACTCAGTACCACATGAAACTCATCCTAACATTGTGGTAGCAGTAGCTCATTTGTTTTCATTGCCGTACGGTGTGCCATTAAATAAATACACCACAATTTATGTTATTCTGTTGATGGACATTTGGGTTGTTCCTGCTTTGGGGTTACTATGAATAAAAGGCTGCGATAACACTTGTGTGCATGTCCTTTGGTACACTTATGCTCATATTTATATTAAATATATACCTAGGAATAAAATTACTAGGTCATAGGATAGGCATATTTTTAGCTTTAGCTCATGCGACTAAACAGTTTTTCAAAGTGCTCATATTAATTTACATTCCTGCCAGCAGCATCTTAGAGTTCCAGTTGCTCTATATTCTCATTAACACTTGATATTGTCACTCTAGAAAGATTAAACATTTTAGCCATTCTGGTGGGTATATAATGGTATTGTAGTTTAAATTTGCTTTGTTCTGATAGCCAATGAGGTTGACCATCTTTCCATACATTTACTTGACCTTTGGATATTTGTTCCAGTATTATGTCCATTTTCTATTAGGCCTTCTGTCTTATTACTTTTTTTTTTTTTTTCCTGAGGTAGCATCTTGCTCTGTCGCCCAGTCTAGAGTGCAATGGCATGATCTCAGCTCACTGCAACCACCACCTCTTGGGTTCAAGCAATTCTCCTGCCTCAGCCTCCCAAATAGCTGGGGACTACAGGCGCATGCCACCATGACTGGCTAATTTTTTTTTGTCTCTGTTGCTAAGCTGGAGTGCAGTGGCATGATCTTGGCTCACTGCAACCTCTGCCTCCCAGGTTCAAGCAATTCTCCTGGCTCAGCCTCCTGAGTAGCTGGGACTACAGGCGCGCACCACAATGCCTGGCAATTTTTTGTATTTTTAGTAGAGACAGGGTTTCACCACATTGGCCAGGATGGTTTTGATCTCTTGACATTGTGATCTGCCCTTCTTTGTTTTCCAAAGTGCTGGGATTACAGGTGTGAGCCACTGCGCCCTGCCTTTTTTTTTGTATTTTAAATAGAGACAGGGTTTCACCATGTTGGCCAGGCTGGTCTCTAACTCCTGACCTCAAGGGATCCACCTGCCTCGGCCTCACAAAGTGCTGGGATTACAGGTGTGAGCCCCTGAGCCCGGCCCTGTCTTATTACTTTGTAGGAGTTCTTTATAAATATCAGATATGAGTTGTTTGTTGGTTATAGGTATTGCAAATATTTCCATGAGTAAATAAGTACAAAAGCCCTTGGTTTTGGTGTCTTCTGAAGCATCAAGGCCACTGGAACAAGAATATAATCTCTATATCTATTTTGATCACTAGTATAAACCCAGTTCCTGGCACCTAGTAGGTACTCAATAAATATGTTGAATAAATGATGGATGAGGTGAATAAGACTAATGTAGGTACTTAGCTCTATGCTGTGCTGATCCCTACAGTCAAACACCGAGAGGACCTGGGGGAAGCAGATTTCTTTGGCTTAGCCAGCTGTGACCTTGGGAAGAGGAAGACATCCTGGCCCTTCTCTACTAAAAGAGCAGAAATAGCTGCAGTCTTGAAATGAGGAGCACAGATGTGGGGAGCAGAGGTTACAGATGAAAAGACAGGAACTAGCAGCAAGTAGCAGGCCAGCCAGACACTTTAGAAGGAGACATTCAGTTGGGGGTGTCAAAAAGATAGTGACGGTCTCTGAACTTAACTGTATACCTTTGTAGGACAAAAACCTCTAAAGGTCATGTGGACCTTCTCTTGCCTCAAGACATGTCCAGTCTTAGAGCTTTTTGGCCAAGAGAGCTCTTTCACACCTAGAAACACATTTCTTTCTCCAAAGGAGGTCCCCTGAAACTTTGGTTGCAGGGTCTTATTCCTATCCCCCATTGGGCAACTCTTCTTTTAAAAAAAAAATCAGCTTCAACTTCGTCGTGGTGTGTAATGTTCATCCTGAATGTGGAAAACCACCGAGTCAGCCTCTTCTCCATGCACTGTTTTCATAGGCCTGTTGCATTCTACAGCGTTTTTCTCTTGCCGTCTTTCTCTCCAGCATCTTTGACCAGATGTGGTCAAGAGTCTCTCACTAATTCCTATTACTTTAGGAGAAAGAATTTTCCCCTTGCAGCACCCTAACAAACTCACAGTGTCCCCTCCTCATGTCCTTCAGAACATAATGTGGCATTTACCAGAAGCTGGTAGCAGTACCCCAAATTTTTATATAAACTGAGCTTGGGCAGCCATCTAGTTGGAGAGAGGCTGGGTGACTTGTCATGAAATGGCATTTGTATAGCAGGCACAGTGTTTTCACTTAGAATATGAGTATATGTTGGATGTGGGATGGGAAAGAGGCTTGTGGCAAAAGGAATTGTTGATTACTGGCAGGGACCTGTGGAGGAGCCTGTGTGGGAAGATCCTCTGTGGGGCAGCCTTCTTCAGTCTTGCTTGGCACTTGTCCTAATATATGGTTAATTTAGCCTCTATCCTGAGGTCCTCTTAGCCCCATGGCCTTCCTTCTGGGCCAAGTACTGTCTACCAATGGCTTCTCCGTAGACTACCTGAGTACTCATCTTGAGACATCATAAAATTCCAGTGCCCCATAGATCCTGGACCCCCTAACCAGCATGGCATAGTCATAACACTAGCCTGACATGGCTGGAAACTTTTCTGTCTTTTGTTCTGTGGGGGAGGGTGCCCCCTCCCATTTTTCCCCTGTACTGTGACCCCTCCACTGCTCCCTCCCTCCCAGAGGTCAACTTATTTCCTGCTGCCCAGAGCTGAGGTGACATCCCCTTCCGGCTTCATTCAGTTTTAGGAGGATGCAGTGATGGGGGAGGGATAGGGAAGTGTGGCCATCTGTGCTCAGCACTGTCATCATTCCCTTTGCTTCTCTGTAACTGAGCTCCCCTTCCCCAAAGCCCCCTGGATACCCACGCTGTGATTCCCTTAGGCAGGATGGTTCCAGGTATTTTGGATTACTGAGTATAGCTGGGAAGACTTGACGGCAAACAAAATGGTCTGGTGAACTATAACTGGGTGTAGAAAAGTACTCTTTGAGAGGCAGTGCTGCAGAGCGGAATGTGCCACAGCTTTGTAATTACATGAATTTGAATCTATGAATGGCTAAGTCATTCATTAGGTATGTGACCTTGGGCTATGTCTACCAAATGGAGACATAATTCCCTTTCTGCAACATATGTTTCATGGTGAGAAGTTCTATGCAAACCTACCCCTGAAGTCTGAGAAAGCGGAGAGGCCAAAGAAAGATGCTGTTTCTTAGTTCCTAGTTTCTTAGAAAGAAGCATTTAATAGGGACTTGCGAACAGAAGCGCTGTCGCTATCTTGGGCAGTGGTGAGACCAGGGCTTGTATACCTTATAAGGAAGGCATACTTATACCTTATAGGGAAGGAAAGCGTAGGACAATTGTGAATCTCCCTAAGTGCAGGATTTATGATCAATTGTTTTAACCTAAGAGCAGGATTTATGAAAAGTACATGCTCTTACCAAGGAATGGAAATCTTAGAGGCATTCTCAGAGCTGGAGTTAATCAGAAGTCAACATGGTAGATTAGCATCCAAGATGGAGTCGCATTAGCCTTCGCAGATGATGGGAAGATTAGGGTAATATAGCATTTGGAACATTCCCTGCACACAGCAGGACTCTTAAGATTTTACCAAAGAGAAAGAGCCATAAACAGGGATTAGGCATTTGGAAGGGGCAGCTCAGGCTCTCTCTGGGCCTCACATGGAATTTTAGACTTCCCAGAGTGTGAGGGCATACCTACCTGGAAAGGGTTAATGATGGACAGTCTCTCACATAGAGGCAGGTGGGAGCTAATAGGGGGAACATCCCCACAGTGGGTCACAAGCCAAAGATGAGCAAACTTTATCTTGCAAGAGCCAGGATGCAAAAAGACTGTATCTTGCCAACCAAATTATCTAGTTTCAAACTACTCTCTGTGCTTACTGCCCGCTGCTCTGTGGTTATCCTCTAGACCAGGGTTTCCTAAATTGGCCTGGTCATAGGAATCACCTGTCGGGAACTTCTTTTAAAATATAGATTTCCAGGACTCTTTCCTGGAAATTCTGTTTCCAAATGTCTGGTGCTGGGCCAGGAAACCTACCCTTTTAAATAAGCGCCCCAGGTGACTACCATGATCCGACTGGGTTGAAAAACATTGCCCCAATCTGGTGGTTCTCAGTCCTGGCTGCATATTAGAATCTCCCGGGAGCTTTAACAAAAATATACCTTTTGTCCCAGGAGGAAACACTGTGTATAGGCAAGGCTCAGGGTCTTCAAAGACATGGAGGTGCTTTGATTGAATCTGACTGTGTGGGTTTATATGTGAACTCATTTAATCCTAATAATTATGCTAGGAGGTAGGCTGTTGCAATATATCAGGTGGAAAATGAGGTTAGTGCATTGGAGAATGGTAAATAGATTAAAAAGTTATTTAGGTTAGTTGTTAGAGAATTGCAAATCAAAACCACAATGGGATACCACTTCATATCCAGTAGGTTGGCCATAAAAAAAAAGAGAAAATAACAGAAAATGACAAGTGTTGGTGAGGGTGTGGAGAAATTGGAACCTTGTCCATTTGCTGGTGGGAATATAATATGGTGCAGCTGCTATAGGAGACAGTTTAGTGTTTCTTCAGAAGGCTAAACACAGAATTACCATATCACCGAGCAATTTCACTTCTAAGTATATGCCTAAAAGAACTGAAAACAGGGAAACAATTATTACAGTTAGAGAAAACAGAGTGAAATGGCAGGCAGGCAAGGGAGAATTTGGCATTTTCAAGGAACAACGGATTCTTCAACATGGAGTTGAATGCATGTAGAGATGTGTAAAGTGAAAGATGAAGTGGTAAGCTTTGATGATATGTTACACAGCTGAAGGCTTCTTTGACATGAACTTACTGTTTTATGCTTTATAACAAGGTCCGTGAACACAGAGACTTTATATATTAAAAATTATATTAATTTATAAATGCCTTATATTTTAAAATTTCTGTGATGTTTGCTGACACTTTGTAATTGGCACATCTGGGTCTTCTTTCTCTATCAGACCCTTACATATGGAGTCTCATTCACTTGCACAGTGCCCATTCATGATGCTGTTGATGATGCCCAAATATCCTTGTCTTAGACTTCTCTTCTGAGCTCTGAACTTGGATGTCTCAGCACTTCCAACTTGTGATATCCAAAATGCAGCTAGTTATCTCCCAGATACACGCTTTGTATTCTGTCTTCTCCATCCCGGAAAAGGGGGTTCCCCTCCCATTTGTTTGTCAGCCATCTGGGAATCGTTCTCGACTCCTTCGTCTACTTCCCCGCCTCCTTGCCCACCAGCCATCAACCACCACTTGCCATCCATCAACTCTACCTCCTAAATAACCTTTTCTTTGGATTTATTTATTTATTGAGGTAAAGTTCACATAACACAAATTTAAGCATTTTAAAATGTGCAATTCATTGGTGTTTATTATATTCACGATGTTGGACGATCATCACCTCTGCCTAATTTTAAGACATTTTCAACACCCCAAAAAGAAATCCTATATCCATTAAGCAGTCAGTAACCACTCTCCCCTCTCCTCCCCTCCCCTCCCCTCCCCTCCCCTCCCCTCCCTGACTAGTCAACTGCTAGTCAGTTTTTGTCTCTATGGATTTCCCTATTTTAGGTATGTCATATAAATGGAACCATACGATACATAACTTTCTGTGAATCGGTTCTTTTACTTAATAGAATGTTGTTGTTGTTGTTTTATTTTTTGCCCTCAAATACTCTTCCACCAAAATATTTTCAAGGTTCATCCACATTGTAGCATAGATCAATAATTCATTCCTTTTTGTGAATAAATAATATTCCATTGTATGGATACAGCACATTTCGTTTATCCATTCATCCGCAGATGGACATATGGGTTGTTTTCATTTTTTCTGATCGTGAACAGTCCTCTGTGAACATTCACATACAAGCTTCATTTTAATATCTTTTGTTTGAATTTCTTTTGACCATATACCATTGCTGGGTAATATAGAAATTCTATGTTTAACTTTTTTTTTTTAAACCTGGGCTAAACTTGAACTCTTGAGCTCAAGCCATCCTCCCGCCTCAGCCTCTCAAGTAGCTGGGATGACAGGTACGCGCCACAGTGCCCAGCCTATGTTTAACTTTTTGAAGAAACACTACACTGCTTTCCATAGCTGCTGCAACATTTTACATTCCCACCAGCAAGGTACAAGGGTTCCAGTTTCTCCACATCCTCACTAACACTTATTATTTTCCATTTTTTGATTAGGGCCAACCTAGTGGGTGTGAAGTGGTATCCCACTGTGATGTTGATTTGCATTTCCCAAATGACTAACCTAAGGAACATTCTAATTTGCCTACCTCACAGGGTAATTATTAGGATTAAATGATTATATATACACATATAACTTAGAGCGGTGCCTGGCATATAGTAAATAATGTAAAAGCACTAAAAAGAAATGGCTGGGCATGGTGGCTCACACCTGTAATCCCAGCACTTTGGGAGGCTGAGGTGGGTGGATCACCTGAGGTCAGGAGTTCGAGACCAGCCTGGCTAACAAGGTGAAACCCCATTTCTATTAAAAGTACAAAAAATTAGCCGAGGTGGCGGTGCATGCCTGTAATCCCAGCTACTCGGGAGGCTGAGGCAGGAGAATCGCTTGAACCCAGGAAGCGGAGGTTGCAGTGAGCCAAGATTGCACCATTACACTTCAGCTTGGGCAAGAAGAGTGAAACTCTGTCTCAAAAACAAACAAACAAACCCAAAAGAAAGTAGAAAAGGAACAAAAGAACAGAAGGAAAGAAGGACCTCTTAGCTATGCTTCCCTGTCTTATTGTCCTAGGTCAAAGTCCACAATTCCACCCCTAACTTATAAGGCCCCAACTGGACTCCTTTCATTTCATGAAAGTTTCAGGCTCTCATTTCAGGCTCTTATATTCTTTGCCTACTCTATTCCCCCTGTTTGACACAATTCTCTCCCTTGCCCCCCAACTCTTTGCTTAGCTAACTCAATTTTTTTTTAATTTAAGAGCTTTTTTGAGGTATAATGTGCAATAAACAGCACAGATTTAAGGTGTACAATTTGATGTTTTGGCATATGTATACATTAGCAAAATATCGTTACAATCAATATAAAGAGTATATCCATATACCCCTGCATTTCTTCCTGCTTCTTTGAATCCTTCTCTCTCAACCCATGCCTTGGGCAACCTGCTGACTGTCACCTACAGATGTTTTTCATTTCTAGAATTTCATATGAATGGAATCAGGTAGTATGTATCTTTTTTGTCTGATTTCTCTCATTCAGCATACTTATTCTGAGATTCATCCATGTTATGTGCATCAGCAGTTGGTTCCTTTCTGCTGTGGAGCAGTGTTCCATCACATGGATGCCCCTGTTTGTTTAGTCGTTCATCTGTTGGTGGACATTTCAGTTGTTTCCAGTTTGGGGCTATTACAAATCGGGCTTCTATACGCAATGTGTGGAAGTCTTTTTAGGGAGATATGTTTTCATCTCTTTTTGTTTTTCAACTTTTGTTTTAGATTCAGGGGGTACATGTGCAGGTTTGTTACCTGGGTATACCGTGTGATGCTGAGGTTTGAGGTATAAATGGTCTAGTTACCCAGGTACTAAGCATAGTACTCAACAGTTAGTTTTCCATCCTTGTTCCCCTTTCCTTGCTCCCCCCTCTAACAGTCCCCTGTGTCTACTGTTGCCATCTTTATGTCCGTGAGTACCCAAACTTATGAGTGAGAATATGTGCTATTTAGTTTTCTGTTCCTTCATTAATTTGCTTAGGATAATGGCCTCCGCCTCATCCATGTTGCTGCAAAGGACACAGTTTTGCTCTTTTTTATGGCTGCATAGTATTACATGGTGTATATGTGCATTCTATTTATCTAAACCATCACTGATGGGCACCTAGGTTGATTCTATGTCTTTGCTATTGTGAATAGTGCTGTTGATGAACATGTGAGTGCATATGTCTTTTGGCAGAATGATTTGTTTTCTTTTGGATGTATATCCAGTAATAGGATTGCTGGGTCAAATCGTAGTTCTGTTTTAAGTTCTCTGAGAAATCTCCAAACTGCTTTCCACAGTAGCTGAACTAATTTACATTCCCACCAATGGTGTGTAAGTGTTCCCTTCTCTGCAGCCTCACCGACATCTGTTTTTTTTTTCTTTTTGACTTTTTAATAACTGCTATTCTGATTGGTGTGAGATGGTATAGCATTGTGGTTTTGATTTGCATTTCTCTGATGATTAGTGATGTGGAGCATTTTTCCGTAAGTTTGTTGACTGCTTTGTCTTCTTTTGAGAAGTGTCTGTTCATATCTTTCACCCATTTTTTAGTGGGGCTATTTATGTTTTGCTTATTCAATTGTTTAAGCTCCTTATAGATTCTGGATATTAGACCTTTGTTGGATGTAAAGTTGGCAAATATTTTTTCCCATTCTGTGCTTTGCCTAGCTAACTCTTACTCAACCTTGAAGTCTAAGCTTAAATCATGACTTCCTCACCTCAGAGGCCTTCCTGATTTTCCAGACCAGGCACCATGTGGTATATAAAATAACACCTTATCTCTCAGACCCAGGCAAGAAAGCCCCCTGCCCTGAACGTAATGCTTTAGAAGGCATCATATAGTATAACCACAAAGGAAATAAATCCATTAAAAACACAGAGATGTTTCTGTACCTTGGGATTCTGTGCTCAGCGCTAGCACAGAACAACCAGTAACACTGAATACACACTCCTGAGTCTAATACAGCTCAGGCCCCAGGGGATCACTTCTTTATATATCTTGCTCTGTCTTATTTATTTAAGTTGATAAACACTGTATGTATTTATTATGTACATGCTGTTTTGAAATATGTATACATTAACAATATGGAGAGCTTCACTTGTGTTATCTGTATACAATTGTGTTGTTTTAATCGGAAAATTGTATTGTTTCAATTTTAGTATATGTGCTACCTAAGTAAACACACTTTATGTCTTCAGAAAAAAAGATAACTCTGTCTGGATGCCCTGAAGGTTTGTGGGTTGTATCACCATGAACTTTGGAGGCTGCCATGGTTTTGGACTACAGGCAGGAATTGAGCCATAAAGTGCTTCGCTAAGAGAAAAGAAAATTAACTTGTCAAATCCTTCCTCTTAGATAGCATGGTTGTAGTTGATTCTCTTTTTCTGAGGCAGAGTCCCGCTCTATTGCCCAGGCTGGGGTGCAGTGGTGCGATCTTGGCACACTGCAATCTCTGCCTCCCAGGTTCAAGTGATTCTCGTGCCTGAGCCTCCTGAGTAGCTGGGATTACAGGTGCGCACCACCGTGCCTGGCTAATATTTCTATTTTTAGTAGAGACAAGGTTTCACAATGTTGGTCAGCTGGTCTCAAATCCTGACTTCAAGTAATCCAGCCGCCTCAACCTCCCAAAGTGCTGGAATTACAGGCATGAGCCACTGCACCCAGCCTGTAGTGGATTTATTTTTTTTTTGAGGCAGAGTCTTGCTCTGTTGCCCAGGCTAGAGTGCAGTGGCATCATCTCAGCTCACTGAAATCACCCGTTCAAGTGATTCTCCTGCCTCAGCCTCCCGAGTAGCTGGGATTACAGGTGCCTGCCACCACACCCAGCAAATTTTTGTATTTTTGGTAGAGACAGGGTTTCGCCATGTTGGCCAGGCTGGTCTCAAACTCCTGACCTCAGGTGATCCACCTGCCTTGGCCTCCCAAAGTGCTGAGATTATAGGCTTAAACCACTGTGCCCGGCTGGGTAGTAGATTCTTGCATGACATATTATCTACCAGTAGTGCTAAGTGTCCATTTTCTTGCTCTGTTTTGGGTTCCAATTTCTGGTCCTGGAGGTATTCATGAATTAGTATAGTGTTTGCGACATTACACGTGGTTGCTAAGGAATACTTTGTAGTATTAAATAATTTATATTATTCTTAAATTTTTATATTTGTACCTCCAGATACAACATGTAAAACATGATATTGATTCTTTTTATTGACATTAGATGGACACTGAATACTAGAATTGCAAGTAGATTTGTTTTTATAAAAATATTTAATTAGGCCAGGTGCAGTGGCTAACACCTGTAATCCCAGCACTTTGGGAGGCCTGAAGTGGGAGGATTGCTTGAGCCCAGGAGTTTGAGACCAGCCTCAGCAACACAGGGAGACCCTGTCTCTACGAAAAAATAGAAAAAAATGAGGCAGGTGTGGTGGCACGCACCGTGGTCCTAGCTATTCAGGAGGCTGAGGTGGGAGGATCTCTTAAGCCTGCAAAGTTGAGGCTGTAGTGAGCCGTGATCTTGTCACTGCACTCCATCCTGGATGACAGAGCAAGACCCCATCTCAAGAAAAAAACAAAACAAAACAAAACAAAAAACAACCCTCTCTGATTAGATTTCAATTTTCAAAAAAACATTTAATGAAATGTTCAGCTCTCAAGTAGGAACTTTGTCTCCCATTACCGCCCTTAAATAAAAGGAATACTGTGTTTAGGATGACCATGTTTTTAGCAACCCAGATTCACAATCAAGGGATTCCAGCCAAACTTTACTCCTTTCTTTTCCCATTCTCTTTGCTTATGAATATTTTGTCTTCCTTCTTGCCTTAGGTAGTGAGGTGTAAAAAGCCTGAGCTAAGGCCTTGATAGGGGTGTAGGATGTACCTGTGATTATCTGTTGGAACTCTTTCACTGGGGGATTTGGGAAGTGGCAGATGAATGGGGACGGGGTGGAGGAAAGTCACCGATTTGTTGCCTCATCCCATCCAGAGTCTTTTTATTTGTTTTTTAAGATGGTGGTCTCACTCTATTGCCCAGGCTAGTCTCAAACTCCTGGCCTCAAGTGATCCTCCTGCCTCCACCTTCCAAAACGCTAGGATTACAGGCAAGAGCTACTGCGCCAAGCCCCAACCGGCCTTGGGGCTCCTGTTGCTCCAGCCAGGCCAGGCCTGCTCTCTTGAGAAGCCCTCAGGGGCCACTGGGCTATAACGTCTGTGTTCTTGGAGCCAGGATTTGCAGCAGCTCCCTTTCATGGACTTCCTGCCCGCTCTGGGGCTTCTTCTCTACAGCTGGAAGAGGGTCGCGAGACTAGATGAGGACAGGGTCTGCGGTTCACTCTTCCTCCAGTTGCTCTATAATCATTAGAGACCTGGTTGTTCCCAAACTCAGAGAAAAGGGAAAAGAGCTGAACCCAGAAGCTGGAGGTGGGGCTGGTGAGACATGCTGGCAGACAGCAAGAGAGGTGTGAAGAGGGGGAGGTCAGCCAGAGGAACACAGAGAGCTAGAGCTAAGACCCAAGTCCAACAGCAGAAAAGCCTTTGTCGTTGACATCTCTCTGGATCAGAATGAATGAGCCACACACCACAGGTTCTTGGGGCAGGCAGCGCAGTGCAATTGAAGAAGCGCTCGACTTGGGGATTTTTGACCTGCATTTCAATGCTGGGGCCGCCCCTTAAGAACTCTGTCAAGTGACTTCCCTGAGTCTCAGTTTCCTCTTCAGTACTTTTAGCACAGGCTTTGGATTCAGGATAGACTCAGCTCCTGGCACCTGCATAACCTTGGACAAGTTACTTAACCTAAAAGTCTCAGTTGCCTCACCTGTAGAATAAACATTAACACCTTAGAGTTGTTGCTGGGAGTAAATAAGGTAATTGATGGAAAGTAGATTCTGTTGGTAACGTAGGATTGTAGAATAACAGTGAGTTTGGAGCCAGGTGACATGGGTTTGAGCTGACTGCCCGCAGCTGAATGTGTAACCTCTCTGAGAACCAATTCCTTCCCTGTAAGAAGGGGTCACAGTGCCTTCTTTGCAGGGTCCTTGTGGGGCTCTGGTGAGATAAGATGTAAGAAAGCATTCTGTACAGCTCTGCACAAATGTGAAGGATTATTTTTGTTCTTCAGCTCGCCCTCTAACAAAGGCTGAATAAGTACTGCATTGGCCAAAAAAGGGAGGGCAAAGGAAGGAATGTGAATCTTAGGGGGAGTAGCAAAAAAGCTGGAATAATCCCCACACTGTGTTTCTAACTCTTTTCATGAAGCCTGAGCTCCAGGGGCACAGCACACCTCCAGGGAGGGAGGTGAGAGACTGAGAGCTTGAGGACGAAGTGGGCTATGAGGAGAGGAAAAAGGAGCCCACTGCTGTCAAAGCCCAGGAGGACATGGAAGGTCCTTGCCTGGTGAGGAAAAGAGGG
Source organism: Cacajao melanocephalus (assembly GCA_963573385.1). Taxonomy (NCBI): domain Eukaryota; kingdom Metazoa; phylum Chordata; class Mammalia; order Primates; family Pitheciidae; genus Cacajao; species Cacajao melanocephalus. The sequence goes on along the minus strand of CAUYLG010046882.1, from coordinate 6,445 downwards.
TGTCTCTCAAGTCCCAGCTCCCCTTGTGTTTCCCTCCACGAGCCAGACTCTCTTGTGATCCACAAAGCACAGCTCCCAGCTTTGAGCCAAGAAATGCTGCCTTCCAATACCCCCCACCTGGCAGCTACTGAGCAGATTCAAATATGCTCAGGGTTGGAGCCTAGAGAAAAAAGACAGGAATTCCGCTGTCCCCAGTGGAGGCTAGTTTGTGCTTCCTCATACCCCACCAGACAGGGCAGAGCCCTTCAAGCCAGCCTCCCCCTCCTCCTCCACCCTAATGCCCTCCACTTTCCCTTGATCTGTCTGAACCAGGACATGATGCCAGGACCACGGCCCTGCTGGTTCAGAGCCCCACCAAGAGTCCGTCCCTTGGGAGCTCAGCCCATGGGATGTGCCAGGGAAATGTTTCCACAGATTAGTGCCTTCTGGGGTGAGACAGTAGCAGCAGGTGGCAGGAACAGGGCAGGGAAGGAACAAGCCCAGGGAGACTTTGGGAGGAGCCCATGGACAGAGGCTTTCTTTTCCAGTCTCTGGCCTCCAGAACCAGGAGGTTTGGGGCTCCTCCAAAGCCCCCACCTCAGTTCCACCCTTCAGTGACCAGTTGGTGAGGGACAGATCACTTTATTTGACCAATTGTGGTGACAGTCATGGTTAGTATCACAGTTTAGGTAAGCCCAGCTCCAGAAGTAGAATAAATTGGAGAGTAGGGGGAGAGATGCAGGGGAGAGAGGAGAGATGAAGAGACAGCTCATGAGTCCAAGAAGACAGGAGAATACACAGGGAAAGAAAGTTCTAGCAGGAAATATATAAGCCCTGGAGAAAGCATCCCAGCAAGAGTGCACTAAATTAAAGAGTCCTATCGGGCAACACCTGGTTAGATTTTTTTCAAATCTACATTTGTTAAGTCAAGCCTGGAGAGTGAAGCAGTGAAACAACCAGCGTAAGACAGATAAGAGACAAGAGGGCAGCAAATGCCAGTGGATCAAGGGATGCAGATGTAGGGAGGAAGGGAGAAGCCAGATTTCTGCTGACTTTACCTTACCCCTGGCCTTGTTCTTGGGTGAGTTTAAGAGTGAGCAAGACAGATGAGCAATGTTTCACAATGTGATTTTGATCAAAAGTTTCATCAACACTGGGTTTACCCCTTTGGGTTAGTCCTGGCCCAGGGTCGAGCATGCCTATCCCAGTGGGCCCCTTGACCTCACAGTTTGTGCTGGTGAGAAACTGGCTTCTTGTCTGTGTCAGCATTCTGGATCAACTCAAAGAAGAATTTCATTTGGTTCTCGTAGGCTTGGACTGAGATTTTCTCGTTGATTCCATGGATGCTGAGGAAAGTAAGGTACATTTGGGGAAGCAGGGAAGGGCCAAGTGCCACAGCACGAGTGTTATTGCAAAGCACTTTCCTTACTTCCCTCACCAACGTGGAAACTACTGGCCCTCTGGGTCTAGGAAACAGGCAAGGGAGGGGCCATCTGAGGTTTCATATGACATGTTGGTCATTTCTCAGGGATTCATCCATGCTCGTGACAAAGAATAGTGTGGAATAAACTCTTGGAGAGTCCAAAATCATCTCCTGCTCTGAAATCCATTCAATCATTTGTCCTCCAGGAGAATTACCTTTTTTTCTTGAGACAGGTTCTCACTCTGTAGCCCAGGCTAGAGTGCAGTGGTGCAATCACAGCTCACTGCAGCCTTGCAGTGGAGCTGACAGACTTGTGCTCTTCTCTTAAGATATTTATGGGAGGATGATTTGAGCTAGCACAGAAGTGAGAAAAGACTGATAGGGTGTACAGCCACTGTGACTGGGCACACCAGAGGGGTTTTTCTCCCTCAGTTATTTCCAGAATCTCAGGCCTGAGGCCTACTTTCCACAGGAACTGGATGCAAGGTACTACAACTCCTTTATCAGGAGGAGAGGCTCTTGCTCCAAGCCTGTACAGTGTATGCTCTTTCAGGCAGGAACGACACCACCTGGGTCTTTGGTTCTTGTCCTGGTCCGGCTGTTTTCCCATACACCGCTTCTGCTCTGTGACTGCTCTAGGCATTCCTCTTACTACAAAATACTATATGGTTATATAGAAGGATTATATAAATCAGCACTAAATGTGTTGGTACAGCTTTGACTACAATACCTATATGATTATATAGAAAGATTATATGGGACTAAGTATGATTATATATATATAAGCTAGATATAAGTAAGCAGTGAGTTATACTTCAGGCACTAATTGTGCCTGGGGTCTGCACAGTTCTTCTTCCTCGCTGCCGATGGGGGGTGTTACCCACACAGGCTCAACCTTCTGGTTCAAGTGATCCTTTCCCCTCAGCTCCTGAGTAGCTGGGACCACAGGTGTCTGGCTAATTTCTTTTTATTTTTAAATTTTTTTCTTGAAGAGATAGAGTCTCGTGTTGCTCAGGCTGGTCTCAAACTTCTAAGCTCAAGTGATCCTCCTGCCTCTGCCTTCCAAAGTATTGGGATCATATGTGTGAGTCACCACACTCAGCCAAGAACTATCTTTCCAATTCTCTTTGTCTTAGGACAGAATGCGTAGCTAGACTTATCTCTAAGCCAGTTCCCTACTCTCCCACTTACTAGGGTTAAGAGAGGGTAGGGAAGGCAACTGTCCAGGGTTCCTACCCAGTTTTCTGTGGCACCTAGGGAACTTTACTATCAGACCTCATATCTACCAACGTGCCTCCTCACAGTGAAACAAAACAGAGCCAAACAAAACAAACAAGGGCTAAACTATACATGTAATCTCAAAGATGAAAGGAAACACAGGGTACCTACTTACCTCTCATTTAAAAACAAAATCATGAAAGCTGTTCTTAAGCTCCTATTCAAATAGTTTTGCTGTGTCTGCAGAGCACTTAGGGTGGGGAAATCAGGTCTGGATGTGGTAAGCAGCAGACAGGAAAATAGAAATCATCCTCCCATGCTCCAGGATTAAAAATTTGCTGAAGAACCCACAAAAATAGTAATTCACACAGAGCAGTTAAAATTGGTGGTCACGTCTTGGATTTCCATAGTGCTTTCTTCTGAGAAGTCAAAGCACGCACCCACCTTTGACCTCACGTAAGTGAAGAAAATGGGGTCCAGAGGATAAGCCCTCTCCCAAAGAGAGGAAGAGCTGGGATTAGCACCCAAGGGTACTGATTCCACCAGGTTCTCCCCAATCACCCAATTATCTCCTTCTTTGTCAAAGAGGGGCCAATTTCCACAAATTCCAGGGGGTGGCAAGACTCTGGCAATGAGGATGGTAGACAGGTTACGTTCTACAACGTCTCCATTTCGCTTTGCCAAATCCTGGCTTTCCCCGATCCTGTGAACTGTTGGGAGCATGGGCTGGGAAAGAGACATGTCAAATGTATTTCTCTTTTCCCACCTGCTGCTCAAACCTGTTCCACTCACCTTCTGAAGCCTTCAGGCTGTAGGTGGATGGGGCTGAACCTGTAGATGCCAGTGGTGAGGTTTGTAAAGTGTCAGCTGTCTGTGTTGCCAATACAGGTATCTAGAGAGGGAAGATCAACAGGAAAGGGGCTTTACATGAGCAACCAAACCAAGAAGGTGGCAGTGGGGTGGCCTGGCTGGAAAATTAGAACTACTGGGTCACTACAGAGCAAGGCTCGGGCTCTATTGAAAGCCTATAGCTATCCTTATGAAAAGCACCATTTATTTCAGCCCGGAACATGGAATCTCCTTCCAAGGGCATTGGTGAGCCATCCCTTGGATGGACCATTCAAAGGATGGCTCACCAATGCCCTTGGAAGTGTCCTCTCCCCATGAGGAGCAGGGAGGCCAATATGTTCATTTCATACCCAAGGCCATGACCGTTTGCTATTTAAGAAACCAGAATCCAGATAGCACTTCTTTATCACTTGACCTTTAGTCTGTAGCACTCCAGGTCAGAAATAAATACCCTCGGGAGAACTTTACTATTATAAAGTGCAATCCTCTTGAATTGGAAAAAAATTCCTGTTAGTCTCATTCTCTGAAAGGTGACTCTGTCTTCCTAGAGTCAAACCTCAGGTTTGGAAAGTGCCAGGATACTCTCTTTCCAGTCTCCCACTCTCCTGAGGTGGTAGCAGGTCACCTAGCAGGGGCTGGGACTTGTGCCCATAGCTGTGTTCTTTGGGAAAAGACACCTGGAGCATCAGTTCAAGTGTGTGGGATTATTTGAGATGGTGATTTGTGTTTTGTTCCATCTTCCACTCCAGGTTTCAAATGGACATCCAGGCCCTTCACAGTTCCTTGCTTTGTGGTTGATTTCTCCCTATCTTTTTTCTGTAAAAGCCTGGCCCATTGGTGGATTACAGTAAGTGCTCCAGAGAGAGAGAGTAGAGTAGGTAGCCTTTGAGGGCCAAGAGAGGAGAATCTGGGACTGTGAGGGCCAGGTTACTGGATGTTTGGAGGAATCTCTGGTTAAACCAAGAGAAAAGAAAACTAGACACAGGCCTTAATATTAGAGCATTAATAATTGAGCAATATCATTATTATTGAGCAATATCTTAATATTAGAGCAACAATCATTTACCAGAGATTCTCAGACTGTGGTCAGTCATCACCTTGTGTCAGAATCCGCTGAGAGTATTTGTGAAAAAGGCAAATTCCGGGGTCCCTTGCAGATTTATTTGGTTAGCCCAAATCTTTGCTGTGGATCCAGGTAATCTGTATTTTAATAGTTCCCTGGAGGCTTCTTAGATCGGAGAACCACTGTGTGCAAAGCATAGATTTGGATGGTGTGCTAGAAGGCTGGAGAAGGGGTACAGAGGGGTGGTGCTGGGATTGGTCTGGGCTGTGAGGCATAAATTAGGTTAAGGCAAAGGGTATGGGCTGGGAGGCTTTCTGAGCTGAGGATTCTGAGCTCTGCTGCTGAGCTGTTACCCTAGAATGGATCAGAACCAGACTCTGGGAAGATCTTGGCCCCTTCTGTGGCCCCTAGAGAGGAGGTGGTAGTCTAAGCCAATCCTCCCCTCTATGCCAGAGTGGCTGGCCTAGGTTAAGCAAGGACCCAGGCTTGACTGACCTAATTTATTGTTTCTGCTCCTTTCCTGTTTGCGTTCTCACTTCCACTCTGAGGGGAAAATACAGTTCCAGTCCCATCAGGAGGGGAAGCAGTCAGCTGTTTCCAGGCTGAACATCTGGGGTGGGGGTGGGGAAGTAGACACTGGATAGGAAACAGTTCCAGCCCCCTCCTCCCTCCAGCCACAGCTGAAGTCATTACCTGGGGTGATAGTATTGACTTCCGGGAAGACAGACTGTATGGTCTGGCGGAGCAGCTGGTAGCCCAAGGCCTTGTCATCCTAAGGGCTGATGGGGAGGGGGTCAAAGGCACTCAACACATGGAACTGGACTCTGTCATCAGCCACAATCTTCTTGGTGAGTTCTAGGACCTCCAGGGTAGAAACAAATGGGGTTCGATTTCTCATTGATTTGCTGTGCAAGTACAATATTAACTTAAATGTCTTGATTTCTCTCCAGCAAGGCAGACCCCAGGGGTTTACAGAGAGGACTCATTGTTTTAAGCACTGGGACTTCAATTTCAGCTGACTGGCTATAGGTGATATAAGAGCTAGGTCTTCCTGGAAAGCAATCTACAGAATGATAGATTTAGGTTAAATGCATTGGGAAGACTTGTCTTACAGTTATGAATCAGGTGGGGAATTGGAAAATTAGGAAGTTATGCATCTTTCCCCTTCGATGGTGAGCCACAGGCTGGGTGAGTGTTGAAGAGACAGACAAATGTCAATCATCTTGAGGCTAGGGGATAGATGTGATGACCTGGTTTCAGCCTCAGAGAGTCTCAGACAGGTGATAAAAGGGTCACACACTTTTCTTTCTCCTCTCTGGGCATTCCTGCTTCCTGTTTGTAACCAACTGTACTGGAGCCAGGAAGATGAGCTCAACACAGACAAAAAGAAGTTGTGATGCTGGTATTCAAGTTTTCTCTCTTTGCCTCCTTTCCTCAGGAAGGAACCTGAGGAAATTTCTAGAAAATTCAGTCTGAAATGACTAGAGTGAATCCAGAAAAATTCCTGGCCCCAGTCAGGAAGTAGACCAGACTCTGAGGATTAGGTCACACACAGCCATGTAGGAATGGACCAGGAGACTGGCTTAGAGGGACCCCCACTTCTCCAAAGCCCCAGCACTAGCCCCAACCCATTTGTTCAGTAGTTGCTTTAAAACTGCCTTTGCTCTAGAAAAAGGGTTGTTCCATAGCTGCAGACCACCTGAATGAGGGACATTATCTTAAGAGTAACATTTTTTTTTTTTGAGACAGGATCTTACTCTGTCGCCCAGACTGGAGTATGGTAGCATGATCATAGCTGATTGTTACCTTGAATTCCTGGGCTCAGATGATCCTTCCGCCTCACTCTCATGAGTAGCTGGGACTACAGGTAGCACCACCACACCTGGCTAATTCTTTTAAAAATTTTTTTGTAG